>NW_024121140.1:688138-756757 GCF_016745375.1 Pimephales promelas
TATTTTCCGCTTCGCCTTTTTGAACTTTGTGTGGTTGGTTTTGTAATAGTAACCTGAAAGACGTTGAGGTATTAGCCCAGTTTTGATTTGGTTAGATGTATTGATAGGGGGTGTTTATATAGACCATAGCCTTTTTTGATTGTTGACTGGAGACTGGTGAATTTAGCTGTGATAATGAGTAAACTTGAGGCGTTTTTAGCTGCTCCTTCTGTGGGCTTGCTCGCGGCTTTGAGTGTTGAACAATTGCATGGTGTGGCTGAGCACTATGGAATTGATATAACATTGCCAAAGGTAGCTAAGAAGTGTGAGCTGGTTGACTTCATTCGTGCGTGTTTGATTGATAAGAAGGTTTTACCTGATGAGAAATTGCCGGCGCGCGATAGTGAGGGTGCGTCAGGGTCGGATTCAGATGGTGAGCCCACGCCAGGTTTGTTCCTCTCGCATAGAAAACTCAGTGTGTTAACATTTGAGCAGCAAGTTGAAATGTTAAAATTGCAACATGAGTTAAAAAGGGAACAAAAGATGCTGGAATTGGAACAAGAATTAGCAAGGAAAAAATTAGATGATGAGTTGACTCAGAGAAAGCTTGATAACGAATTGGACCGTATAAGGTTAGAAGCGGCAGAGAAAGACAAGGATCGTGAATTGGAATGGGAAAAGCTTAAAAATTTAGAGCGGGAACGAGAGATTGAGCGTACTAGGCTACAATTAGCAGCTGAAGGTAAGCTTGGAAAATCACAGCAGGTCGGCCTGGCCAGTATGATCAAGTTCCTGCCTAAGTTTAATGAGCATGATCCAGATGTGTTTTTTTCATTATTTGAAAATATTGCCACTGAACAAAATTGGAGTGATGAGGATAAAATTGTATTGTTACAAACTACGTTAACTGGACGTGCGCAGAAGGCATTTGTAGCTCTACAGTCTTCTGAAAAGAGAGTCTATAAATCCGTTAAGTCAGCTGTGTTAAAGTGCTACGAATTAATCCCTGAGGCTTATAGACAGCGTTTTCGATCATGGAAAAAATCAGACAAGCAAACTTATGCTGAGTGGGCTAGGGAATTGACTAGTTTTTTTCATCGTTGGCTTACAGCAGAAGAGGTTGATTCTTTTGATGAGTTGTGTAATCTTATGATATTAGAACAACTTAAGAACACTTTGCCTGATCGCATTACCACTTATATTAGTGAACATCAGGTGAAAACAGCAGCAGATGCCGCTGTCCTTGCTGACAATTTTTCTCTGATACACAAGTCTTCAGTGCGCGATTTTTGTCCGCGTCCTAATAGTAGTTACAAAGAACGCCGCTATAGTCGAGTGAATACAGATACATCTGGGTGTTCAAATTCGAGTGCACGGGGTAAACCATCGGATTTCGATTTTAAGACAGATTGTAACTACTGTTTTGGAAAAAATCATTGGAAAAAAAATTGTCCGGTGTTATTGGAGCGAAATAGGGTGAAAGGAGATGGAGGTAAAGTTGGCCTCTGCACCTCATCTATTCCTGGTGCGCTCTCAGGGATTAAAGATAATACAACTCATGCAAAGACTTTGGATCGTGCACAATGTACAGTGTCAACTGAAAAATGTTTGAGCAATGTACCAAGTAATGAGTTTGATTTTCCTGTTTCCATTATAAAGGATTATGCGCCGTTTGTCACGGAGGGTTTTGTGGCATTAGTTGGAAACGCACATCGTGTTCCGGTAAAGATTCTGCGTGATACGGGTGCATCAGAGAGTTTTATTTGTCAATCTGTTTTGCCCTTTTCGTCTGAGTCTGATACAGGCAATTGCGTGTTGATACGGGGAATTGGTCTTCAGTCATTTCCAGTGCCGCTGCACAAAATTCAGTTGTTCTCTGGTTTTGTGACCGGTGAAGTAAACATTGCGGTGCGACTTCTCTACCTATAGAAGGAATTGATCTGATTGTGGGTAATAATTTTGCTCATGACCGTGTGTTTCCTGATCAAGTTTCACCACCTCCTGTGGTTAATACCAGAGTTTCTTTTTTGAATGAGGCAGATAGCTGTCAAAAAGATTTTCCAGACGTTTTTACGGCATGTGCTGTGACGCGCGCTATGGCGCATAAGCAGGATGTAAATTTGTCTGATGTATCGCAGCATACGTCTGCTCAGCTATTTATTCCACAGTTACCGGTGCCTTTGTCTCGTGTTGACATTGCTGAGGCTCAAAAGAGTGATCTGAGCTTACAGAAATATTTTGAGTGGGCAAGAGATGACTGTTTGGATCGTGGCTATTTTGTGAAGGATGGCATGTTGCTGAGAAGGTGGTCACCTTCTGTGGGAAATTATGTGAGAGATCAGATTTTGCAGGTGGTGATGCCTGAAAAGTTTCGTGATGTGGCACTGAAAACAGCTCATGGGGAAACAGCGGGTCATTTTGGTGTAAAGAAAACATACAATCATTTGTTACAACATTGCTACTGGCCGCGAATAAAGAGAGACGTTGCACGGTTTGTTCACACTTGTCATGTTTGTCAGGTGGCAGGTAAGCAAAATGCTGTCGTTAAGCCCGCGCCTTTACAGCCCATTGCATCTGTGGGTAAGCCTTTCGAACATTTGATTATTGACTGTGTGGGTCCGTTGCCCCAGTCAAAATCAGGCTGTGTTTATTTGTTCACCATCATGTGCCAAGCGACTCGTTATCCGGCTGTGTTTGCTTTGAGGACTATTACGACAAGGTCTGTGGTGAAATCATTGTCGCAGTTTATTTCAATATTTGGTTTACCAAAAGTCATTCAAAGTGATCGGGGTTCCAATTTTACATCAAGAACGTTCGCAGCAGCTTTGAAACAGCTGCGTATCCAACACAATTTGAGCAGCGCGTACGCGTACCATCCGCAAAGTCAAGGGGTTTTAGAGCGTTTCCACGCCACTCTTAAGTCTCTGTTGCGAGCTTATTGCATAGAGATGAAAAGGGAGTGGGAGGATGGTTTACCATGGCTATTGTTGGCGGCTAGAGCGGTTGTGCAAGAAAGCACAGGTTTTAGCCCAAATGAGTTGGTATTTGGTCACAAGGTGCGTACCCCATTGTCTGTCTTGTCATGTGATCTAGATTCAAGTGAACCACCAAAGAGTTTGTCTACTTATGTGTATGGTTTCCGCCGCAGGTTACTGTTAGCATGTAAAATGGCAACTGAAAATTTGACTGATGCCCAAAGAAAAATGAAGCTTAAGTTTGACAGTAAAGCAGAAGCTCGTGTCTTTAGTCCAGGGGATCAGGTAGTGGCATTGTTGCCTATACCTGGTTCGCCTTTTGGGGCAAAATACTCTGGACCTTACAATGTGGTTCGTCGAGTGTCAGAGACAAATTATGTTGTTGCTACACCTGATCGTAGGCGAGCAACGCAGTTATGTCATATCAATTTACTTAAGCCATATTATGCATCATCACAGTCACCTAGTGGTAAGGATCAATCAGCTGTCTTGGTCGCGGCAGGCTCATCTGTACCTTTTTCCGAATTAGATGATGTGCAGGGCCCGGATGATTCCATGCTGCATGCTCGTCTAAATAATTCAGAGACGTTGGGAAATTTAGAGGGAGTTTTAAATCATTTGGATTTCCAACAGCAATCAGAATTGAAAGCATTAATCCTTGAATTTCCATGTCTGTTTTCAGATACTCCTTCATGCACAACTGTAATCGAGCATGACATAGAAGTCGGTGATGCAAAGCCAATTCGTCAGAGGTTTTACCGTACAGGTGCTGATAAGCGTAAAAGTCTGGATGATAGCGTCCAATATCTTCTAGAAAATGGTCTGGCCATACAGTCATATTCCAGCTGGGCTTCACCTTGTTTATTAGTTAAAAACCTGATCATACGTACAGATTTTGCACGGATTACAGAAAAGTGAATGGTGTAACGAAACCAGATTCGTATCCATTGCCTAGGATAGAGGATTGTATTGATCAAGTTGGTGCGGCTCGTTATGTGAGCAAATTCGACTTGCTTAAAGGTTACTATCAAGTTCCTCTTACTCCTAGGGCACAAGAGATCTCTGCTTTTATTACGCCTTCAGGACTATATTCTTATACAAGGATGGCATTTGGTTTGCGAAACGCTCCCTCCAGTTTCCAGCGGCTCATGAATCGAGTTGTTGCAGGACTGGAGGGGTGCGCTGTGTATATTGATGATGTGGTCTGTTATTCAGACACTTGGGAGGTCCACCTTGCCCGTATACGTTCATTATTTGAACGGTTGGCGGCTGCAAACCTTACTGTAAACTTGGCAAAGTGCGAGTTTGCACGGGCTACGGTAGTGTATTTGGGAAAGGTGGTTGGACAGGGCAATGTTCGCCCAGTGAGAGCAAAAGTCCTGGCCATTGACAAATTCCCACGTCCGGTCACTAAGAAAGAATTGATGCGCTTCCTTGGTATGATAGGGTATTACAGGAACTTCTGTTGCAATTTTTCATCTGTCGTTGCCCCATTAACTAACCTGTTGAAGGGTTCAGTTAAATTCAATTGGACTGCTGATTGTCAACACGCATTTGAAAACGCCAAGTCTCTTCTGAGTTCTGCACCTATTTTGGCTGCTCCTAGGCTTGAGGAGCCTTTCCAGTTACAAGTGGATGCCAGCCAGGTAGGGGCAGGTGCTGTTCTCCTTCAAAGAGATGACAACGGAATAGATAGACCAGTTTCCTATTTTTCGCGGAAGTTTAATTGTCATCAATTTAACTATTCGACAATCGAAAAGGAGGCATTGGCCCTTATTTGGGCACTCCAACATTTTGATGTTTATGTTGGTGGAGGGTTACACCCTGTGGTGGTCTTTTCTGATCACAATCCTCTTACGTTCCTCTCTTCTCTTTAAAATGCGAACCAGCGCCTTATGCGTTGGGCTTTGTTTCTACAGCCTTATAATCTAACTATTAGACACATCAAGGGGTCCGAGAACGTTATGGCTGATGCCTTGTCACGGGGTCTTGATGACTGTTAAGAGGTGTCTATTTTTTCTCCAGTCTCTGGTTCTTTTCTCTTGTCTCCGGTCTTTCCATTCTTAAATTGCTATCCAGGCGCCAGGATTTGCTGAGTGGGAAGGAAGGGGGTGGGAGGGGAGGGGAGGAGTTTGATGTAATTTTTGTAGTGGCTGTTGTATTGAAGAGTTGGGTAAAATAGAGTGGGGTTAAGTTTAACATTAGTCTTTTGTGGTACTGGTTAAAAGGGTAATGGGTTTAGTTAAAGTTTTTTGATATAATTTGTTATTGGGTTTTTTATTTTTAGTATTGATTATGGGAAATGGGAGTAATGAGTAGAAGTTAAAATTACAGAGTCCCATATGGGTCTCTGTTTTGTGGGGGGAGTGATGTCATGCCTGACTTTGCTGTGCTAGGTGTGCTCACTTCACCATGAACAGAAGATGTTGGGCCGGTCTTCTACTCCCAGCCTGAAGAGGGAGCTGTTTGTTTCCGGTCCATCAGACAGCAGCTGATGGGAGGGACTGTTTAAAAGCATCTCCTGCCAGTTGTTTGGTCTGCTCTGTGCTGTGCGTCTCGGCTTTGTTCGGGCTGCCAGGCAGGCAGCAACTCCACCATATTTTCTTTTGCTTTGTTTGCATTACCCATAGTTTACACTTTACTGATCTGCACTACATTTTGATTAGTTTTCTCTTGCTTCTCATACACTGACTTAATGCATTTCTTGATTTGAATTATGATTTCATTTCATCATTTAATGTTAAAATAAACTATTTTTTGATTTAACTTTACAAACGGTGTGGTCTCCCCTATGTCACTGCTACTGTGAGCTAGGTAGACGTGACAAATGTATAACAGTTTAATATTTTTAGCTAAGCAGTTTATACATAGGCTACATGTAGATTTACGAAGGTAAGACCTTTGTTTTTCGTTTTTTTTTATGAAGGAGTTATCTTTGTATAATAAAGCTTTGAAAGATATAAAAACGTCTCGGTTACGTATGTAACCCTCGTTCCCTGAGTAGGGAACGGAGACGTTACGTCGGATGACGGAGAATGGGGGTTTTCGTCTAGAAAGCCAATCCTCTTTGAGTATAATGGGGCGGCAGTGGCTCAGTGGTTCATGTGGGTTGTCCACAAACCGAAGGGTTGGTGGTTCAATCCTCGGTTCCACCTGACCAAGTGTCACCTAACCCCAGCTGCTCCCGACGAGCTGGCTGGCGCCTTGCATGGCTGACACCGCCGTCGGTGTATGAATGTGTGTGTGAATGGGTGAATGTGAGGCAATATGTAAAGCGCTTTGGTGGCCATTAGGTCTATGAAAGCGCTATATAAATGCAGTCCATTTACCATTTACCATTTATAAAAAACGAGCCAATGGCAAAGAAATGCCATGGGTCTGCGGAATTTGCATAGCGTATCTCCGCCTCACCCAGTGAGTATAAAAGGAGGAAGCGGACGCAACCACAGTATGTCTTCGCTGAGGAGCCGAGACTGAACTCAGGCGTCTACCCAGCGGTACAGCGGAAGTGGCAGGGAGACGTAACATCTCCGTTCCCTACTCAGGGAACGAGGGTTACATACGTAACCGAGACGTTCTCTTTAGTAGTCACTCCGAGTTACGTCGGATGATGGAGAAAGGGGGTCCCCCGTGTAATCACGCCACCTTGCTAAAGACGCGAGGAGACAGAGCCAGCCCAAATGGGAGAAGCGCATACTGATATGCCTGTCCCTCGAATGCAAACCGAAGAAACGGTCTGTGTCGAGGTAAAATGGAGACATGAAAGTAAGCGCCCTTCAGGTCTATCGCTGCAAACCAATCCTGGGGCCGAACACATTCGAAAATGCGTTTGGCCGTGAGCATTTTGAACAGCAGCCGGTGAAGTGTGCGGTTCAAAACGTGCAGGTCCAGAATCGGTCGTAACCCATCGGTTTTCTTGGGGACAATGAAGTAGGGGTTGTAGAACTCTGACCTCATCTCGGCTGGAGGGACAGTCTCGATTGCACCCTTCGCCAGCAGGGTAGCAACCTCCGCTCTCATGATCGGGGAATCGACCATCGTAAAGCGGACTCCCCTGAAGCAGGGAGGAGACCATGCGAACTGAATCACATAGCCGAGCCTGATAGCTCGGGCGACCCAGCGGGACAGTCTGAGGAGCTCTAACCAAGCCCCCAAAACTGATCCAGTGGAATCATCCGAGCCACAGGCGTCCCCTCGGAGGGGCAGCGGGCGGAGAGACCGGCACAGGGAAGGGTGGCATAGCGACCCTGCGCGCGTGCACAGTCAAGCTCCGCGCCCTGACAGAGGAGACCAGGGAAGGACCAGCGTTCCACGGGGGTCTGCTCTGCCAGGGGTCTGGTGATAGAGGGGGGTGAGAGTGGTGTGGTCCAGAGATGATGCGCACTGCCATCCGCACCCTCAGAGACAGAGGAGGACGAGAGTGGCGAGGCACAGGGGCGTTGCACACTGCCATCCTGCTCTGTGTGCTCAGGGATGGAATGCAGCTCTTTGGAGAAAAGATTCTCCCCAGCCCTCCACCGGAGGAAGGGGTGGGCCTGCAACCACTCCCTGAAAGAACTGCAAGCCATATCTCCCCACCTCCCCACGACCACCTCCATGGCATTGCCCGGTGCTGCTGGGGCCGCGCGGGAGGGGGCGGAAGTTGGAGGAGAGCGCATTCGGCGGCAAGCGGACTGAGGCGTCTGAGCCGGCGGCAGGTTGGCAGCAGAAAGCCGCAGGGTCAGACAAAAAAGCCACAGTCCACTTCTGGCTGATGAAAACTTTTGGGCAGAGTTCACGGCCGCGCCGCCGAAGAGGCAAGCCTGGGATATGGGGAAGTTAAGGAAACTAGTTCACTCAGCCTCACGCACATCAACCAGGTTAAGCCAGAAATGTCTGACCATGCATGTGGACATCACCTGACTCAGGGAGCATGCGGTCACCTTCGTCGCTCATAGAGCAAGGTCGGTGATGGCAGGCAGCTCAAGGATGAGCCCTGAATCAGCCCTACCCTCGTGCATGTCATTAAACACCCAGAAGGATGGCAATAACACACAGTGAGGTGGCAGCCTGCCTCACAGCTCTATAGGTCCCTGCCACCGGAGTAAACAAGAACCTACAGGCATTGGAGGGGTGCTTAGGGTTGCCACGCCAGGTGGAGGCACTGTGGGGACACATAAGTGTTGCCACAGAACACTCCACAGGGTGGAACCCCAGTGTACCCTAGACTGCGGCCTCTACGAGGGCAGAAAAGGTGAAAGAGGCCGCTGAGTGGTCGTGAAAAGTCAAAGGAGACTTCCACGATCTCATGGCCTCTTCATGCACAAGACTTGGGTTCGCCACCCCCAAAAACCAATCTTCAGCCTTAAGTGCTCGGGACATGGCAGAATTTTCCACTCAAACCCGATACTCATGGCAGCAAGGGAAAGCATAGCTGTGAACTCTGAATCAAACTCGCTATGCTAGCACATCCGAGGACAGAAGCACAGACGAGCCATCTCCAGAGGACTCCAGCTCACCTTGTGATGCAGCGATAAACATGATTTCATCAGCTGGGGGACCAAATGAGAACGCGGGCCCGCCCACTCACTCGGGACCACGTGGGTTGCAACGTGAAAGACGGGGTGTGGACCGAGGATTTTCGTTGGTTTAGTTCCAGACCTGACGTCTTTTGGTCACCCTGGCCACCAGCCAAAATATCATCTCACGTGGAGAAAAATAGTTCGGGTTGTGGATGAGGGGACTCTCACTCTATTGAGCTCATAGAGTCTCGACCGTTATACATTGCGATGATCATGTTCCACTGAGAGAACGTGACACACCCACGAGCGCTGTCTGAGCGCGATCAAAGCCCAAACACGTCAAACAGTGCTCGCGCCCATCAACTGAATCTATCAGAATACCGCACTCGGAAATATACGGCAGATCGTCTTTAAAAAGACGTGCCACATGCAAGCTCTTTTAGTGAGAGGAAAAAAAAGTCTGCGGATGTTGAAGCGACCAGGGAGAAACACACACACTGGCAGACCACTGCTCTGATCGCAGGAAATGTGAAACTCGCTGGATATCGCCGTCACACCAACACCAGAGAGTTTGCTCGCCTCGAAGAGATATAGTCACTGAAAACACTCAGGATTTGGCTTGTGGAGTGAAGAGATTCTCTTGGCTCTGAAGCGAAAACATACTGCGGTTGCGTCCACTTACTCCTTTTATACTCACTGGGTGAGGCGGAGATACGCTATGCAAATTCCGCAGACCCATGGCATGTCTTTGCCATTGGCTCGTTTTTTAATACTCGAAGAGGATTGGCTTTCTAGGCGAAACCCCCATTCTCCGTCATGCGACGTAACTCGGAGTGACTACGAAAGGGAACAAGACAAGCATTGGAGGTTTTCAAAATTATACACAATTCGATAACTAATTAGACCTCTGTGATATTTTATGTTCTATTTATTTATTTATTGTTTACAAACTTGAAGATATGTATTTGTAAGATGATTTTGATTGTTTAATAAAAAAAATAAAATAAAAAAACGCATGGGTATTTTTTATAAAATATACTTTATTCCACAAGAACATGTGCAGCATGCATTTTTTTTTTCGTGTAAAATAATAATGTCAAAATCTAAAAAAGAGAGAGAAATTTCGACATTGTTTTAAACGAAACAATAAAAATATAGAAAATGACCAATTCAACCCTAGGCCTGTTTTATCACAACAATCTTGTATACATTTAACTTACAATGTATCAAATGAGGAACTCACTCTCAGGCCCATTTTGTTCTTACATTTTTGCTAAAATAACTATAATGCAATAATAATAATTCCGCCCCTCCCTCACTTCCGGTTCTGGAGCAGGGGTTCTGAAACTGGTGGTGCTGGGGGTCTGCAGCTGGATATCTCAAATACCCGGCTTTGTGTAAACGTGCCCTGAGAGTTTCTGATATTATCATCATTCCGTGAGATGTAATTGTCCTGAGAGACTGAGCGTGAGCTCATGAAGCTCCACCCCTGTGCCGGCAGCAGCAGCTAATTTGCATTTAAAGGGCACACACTAAAACAGCGCGATTTTCTGAGCCCCCAAAAAAGACAATTTAAACATGCTGTAAAAAATTATCTGTTGAGCTGAAACTTCACATACACATTCTGGGGACATCAGAGACTTATTTTACATCTTGTGAAAAGGGGCATAATACGAGACCTTTAAACTTTGGATTACATGTAAACATCGGCTAAACGATTACATGCAAATGGTGGTTAGATCAAATCTTGCTGCATATTCGATAGCCGAATGCTATTTGTTAAATTTGAAAGGAAAATGTTAGTAATTAATGTTAGTAATAATTGAATCTACAAATTCAACAAAAAGTAAGTCTGTTCAAAAAAGTAACTCTCTCACCAGTGCCCTAGAATATAGATGTTTACTGTATCTATTGCCGCACTATAATTTTTTTACTATAATTTAAAGCCCTCTTTTACAGCATCATGAGCTACCTGGTTGTGTGCTCACCTTTGCCTGCTAGCATTAAAGAGATGAAAGAAGCCTGAAGTACAAAACTGCCTGGACAAACAGCAAAAGGTCAGGATAGATTTATTGCTTTGAAATGTCACCATCTTCTAGCTTAATGCGAAGACAGAGACATTTAAAGTCTTGACCAAAGACCCAATCAGAGACTCATTAGGCATCAGAGCTGAGACAGAAAAAACTCCATTCAGTTCAATCGTTCACTACAATTAATCACAAATCATGTGCAAGGAGATTCCTTTATTCGCTTAAGTGAAAATATATCTTCATACAATCAAAATGCCACAAAAAAAAAAATCTGTATCAAAAACATTTTCAAAACAAGTGTTGTTGAATACAAAACCATAGTGTTTTGTTGTGCCAAATCCTGATCAGATGATATTACACTAAAAGGGTTTTAATTAAATACAAAAACAGAGTTATAAGATAAAGACTTACAAAAAATGTAAAAACAGATCTCACAAGTTAGAAAAATTAGTGGTCATTAAAGTACCGCTGTATTCTGGCTGTTAATACTTATTGTATATGTAGCTGTATTTGTTGATGAAGCAAAGAGAAATGAGGTGAACAATTCACTGTAGCCCTTGAGATTATGAATGAAATGATATGGAGTTTACAGGCACCATGATACATTCAGGAGTATATGCAGTACATATAGAGTAGTATTTAGCATAAAGTGTAGATAAATGGAAATTAGTGTAGCAAATTCTGAAACACAAACCACAATCTTTACATTGTACTTTGAGAGTGATCAGTCATACATACGCTGGTTCAGTTCAGTTACAGTTCAATACATCAAATGATCTTTAACAGAGGTGACTGATCAAGTAAGGCTTTCTTGTCAACGCTCTTTGGCTGAGGGAAGCTGTTTGTTTCTTATTAGTTAAAATATGCTCTGAACATGAGATTTACCAATTAGGACATTCAATTAGCTCAATGAGTGTGTTGTGCATTAGTGTTGCATCATGGAATGCCTGACTGTTTCCTCCAGGGATTTTCTAGTGATGAGAAGCCTGACCACATCTTCTTTCTTCTTGGTGAGTCTTTTTCGTGCCTGATCATGTGTCACCATGGTCATGTCCCAGCCATTCACCTAGAAATAACATTGATAGTACACAAAATTGGCTTGGTACGGCTCAGTACGGTTCGGCTCGGCTCGCTTCGCTTTTCCACTGCGTGGTACGACTCGGCTCGACGTGGCACAGTTCGGTTCGCTTTAGCTCGGTTGCTTTTAGTACCGCTTTAAAGTGGGTGGGATTATAGACAGCCAGTAACAGCCACCGCTGTTATCGATCAATTTAAATATAGCGGGTTTGGTTTCTTGTGTCGATGTCTATTGGTCGCAAATACAAGGACGCTGGTACTGACGATTCTGTCTGACCAATAAGTGATCTGCAGCCGAAGCCGTACCGTACCATGCAGTGGACTGCACCGTACCATGCACAGACTGAAGCGCCAGTGCCGTCAGATCAGTTGGACATGGCTGTGTTACAGGAGGTAAAAACGGTATAAATACGGTTCGTTTTCTCACACAAACCGCTCGTTTCGTGTCTTAGGCCATCAATGTGTACTTACAATAATGAGTCATAAAATAATGTTTAATTTGGATGTGCATGCTCTTTGAGGTGGTGACCATAGACCTGCATTATATGACTGACAGACAAGAACGGTTTGACCTAAAAATATCAAAATTGAAAATACTGTGGAAACAAAGACACCTACATCTTGGATGCCCTTGAGGTAAGCTAAAACACATTAAAAATTTATTTCAAAATCCCTTTAAAATGAGGATTATGTCAAACATTTTTTCAATGAAACATGTAAATAGGTCCTCTTTAAACTAACTGACAAACACAAGACATTGGGAAAATGTCAGACAAAAAGGGCATATTTGATCAATAAAATGTCCCAAAAAAGCACCATAAAAGTGTTTTAGAACATTTTAGAACAATTTAACAAATATCAGACATTGTTATTTCACTAGTGAAATTTCACTACAATGCCAAGAGCAGATGTGAGCAGGTGGAACTTATTTGAAAAATTAACTCAGATATCTTTCTGAGACAATTTTACAGTAATATATTACTTTACTAGCTAGTAGCTAGCTACTTGGAAAAAAAGTAATCTGATTACATAACTTGAGTTACTTGTGATGCGTTACCCCAACACTGATCGAGTTTGCAGTGGGGGCGGCTAACATTAGCCTAGAGCGGCAGTTGAGCTTATGCTGGCCCAGGTCATATATAGAATATTAAGTGTATTTTTATTTTGAGAAACTTATACTTTTACTCCACTGCATTCCAAAGCATAATATCATACTTTTTATTCCAATACATTTCATACAAACATACTGTTACTTGTTATTTTGAACTGAAGAAATTGTCATGTGAAACATGACGCAATAGCAGTGTATGATTCCTGGAACAGCAGTGTACGATTCTTTTCAAAGAACCTGTTAAACCGATTCTAAAATCGTACCAAATTATTAATTCACAAATTGGGTTATTGGACTGATCCAACTGTCACAGTTCAACTTACTGAATCAATGTTCCGTTCAAAGTGGGTTAGGCAAACTGAATTGACAAGTCTGACTTAAAATGAGCCAAGAACCGGGAGATCTTCGGAGCTTGAGAGAGTGTGCGACTGATGCCGCGAAAAATTAAGTTACAAATGCCGAATTTTAGGATTGATAATTGTAAAGTAAACTTATCTTTAGATCACAACTGTAAATGCAGGCATGTCCATATCACCATCTCAACGGTGTAGATTTAAAATTAAATTAACGCAAATTATTGCACTTGCATTCTTCCCTGCTGCCGTAGCAGTTTAAAATTATATAAAACTAGTATGTTTGCATAGCATTAATTTGCCAAAAACTACTACATATGTATTTGCATCCACTAATCTTCCTAACTGACTAGTGTTGTCTAGCCTACTTGACAATTCATTATAATAATAATAATGATATTTGACCCAGAAATTCAAAAGGAATATTTAATATACACTCACCTAAAGGATTATTAGGAACACCTGTTCAATTTCTCATTAATGCAATTATCTAATCAACCAATCACATGGCAGTTGCTTCAATGCATTTAGGGGTGTGGTCCTGGTCAACACAATCTCCTGAACTCCAAACTGAATGTCAGAATGGGAAAGAAAGGTGATTTAAGCAATTTTGAGCGTGGCATGGTTGTTGGTGCCAGAGGGGCCGGTCTGAGTATTTCACAATCTGCTCAGTTACTGGGATTTTCACACACAACCATTTCTAGGGTTTACAAAGAATGGTGTGACAAGAGAAAAACATCCAGTATGCGGCAGTTCTGTGGGCGAAAATGCCTTGTTGATGCTAGAGGTCAGAGGAGAATGGGCCGACTGATTCAAGCTGATAGAAGAGCAACTTTGACTGAAATAACCACTCGTTACAACCGAGGTATGCAGCAAAGCATTTGTGAAGCCACAACACGCACAACCTTGAGGCGGATGGGCTACAACAGCAGAAGACCCCACCGGGTACCACTCATCTCC
Source organism: Pimephales promelas (assembly GCF_016745375.1). Next base: position 702,125 of record NW_024121140.1, read on the forward strand.
ACTACAAATAGGAAAAAGAGGCTACAATTTGCAAGAGCTCACCAAAATTGGACAGTTGAAGACTGCAAAAATGTTGCCTAATCTGATGAGTCTTGATTTCTGAGACATTCAGATGGTAGAGTCAGAATTTGGTGTAAACAGAATGAGAACATGGATCCATCATGCCTTGTTACCACTGTGCAGGCTGGTGTTGGTGGTGTAATGGTGTGGGGGATGTTTTCTTGGCACACTTTAGGCCCCTTAGTGCCAATTGGGCATCGTTTAAATGCCACGGTCTACCTGAGCATTGTTTCTGACAATGTTCATCCCTTTATGGCCACCATGTACCCATACTCTGATGGCTACTTCCAGCAGGATAATGCACCATGTCTCAAAGCTCGTATCATTTCAAACTGGTTTCTTGAACATGACAATGAGTTCACTGCACTAAAATGCCCCCCACAGTCACCAGATCTCAACCCAATAGAGCATCTTTGGGATGTGGTGGAACGGGAGCTTCATGCCCTGGATGTGCATCCCACAAATCTTCATCAACTGCAAGATCTTGTCCTATCAATATGGGCCAACATTTCTAAAGAATGCTTTCAGCACCATCAATGTGACATAGAATTAAAGCAGTTCTGAAGGTGAAAGGGGATCAAACAAAGTATTAGTATGGTGTTCCTAATAATCCTTTAGGTGAGTGTACATACAATTACAAAACAAACATTTCTCGATCAGTACCTTGGCACACTTTAGTAAAAGTAAAAAGTCACAAAATAATTAAAAAAAAAAAACAGACAAAAAATAATGTCACAGCTCCCTCTTGTGGAGATTCATTTAGTTTTATGAGGTTTTGTTTTGACAAAATCATGTTTTTGAAAAAAAAAAAAAAAACATTACAACACGGATGACAGGTTTGTGCCTCTCACCTGCATAATTTTGTCTCCTATCCTTAGACCAGCCACTTCTGCAGGTCCACCTTTAGACACACGTGTGACATAGATTCCCTGTGAAATAAAAACAGTTACAAGGGTCACCTCTGAATTAGGGTAACCGGACAGTCCCTGGAAATGTCCCTGTTTTACAGAACGTTCAAAACGCCCACATTATACTACAAAAAGCATGACCAAGAGCAACACAGCCTGCTGGTTACCAGAGCAATGGTTTAGTAATCATTTTCACCAATAGAGGGAGGTGCAACACACACACTCTGAGCTACACTCACACACCGCCACTGTAGCATGAATTATGTGGCCACCAATGTGTACTTACATTTATGAGTCATTAAATCATGTTTAATTTGGACTTCTCTGTGCATGCTCTTTGAGGTGGTGACCATACGACCTGCATTATATGACAGACAAGAACGGTTTGACCTAATAATATCAAAATTGAAACTACTGCTGAAAACAAAGACACCCACATCTCATTTCAAAGTGATCTATCCCTTTAACGTTAGCCATGCTAGGCTAGAATAGGCTAACAAGGTAAGGCTCTCACGACATTATTGTGTCTTACTGTCATCACTCTTGTGAGGAAATGCATTCAAAAACAACTCTGACTCATCTTCAACTTCTTCGATTCATCAGTTTGTTTAATAATATTCATCAATCTTTTCTGCCTCAGACAGTTCCATGTCTGCAGTCGTGTCAGCCATTTTGAATGCTGTTATAGGGCACCAAATACACTTCCATTATACATTTAGCAGACGCTTTTATCCAAAGCGACTTACAATTGCTATAGGCCTATGTGTCAGAGGTCACACGCCTCTGGAGCAACTTGGGGTTAAGTGTCTTGCTCACGGACACATTGGTGTCTCACAGAGGATTCGAATCCAGGTACTCTCACACCAAAGGCATGCGTCTTATCCACTGCTCCATCACCACCCCACTTACGTCCTTCTGGCTCTGAACAAAAATGTGGATTCAACATGTATTTTTCAGAGCCAGAAGGGCATAAGTGGACCTACTCCCTTCTGGCTCCAAATATTACGCACATTTTTGTGTCAGGTCTTTATTGTTTTGTTGCTTAATTCAATACAGTTTGATTTGAAACCAGATTTTTTGTCACCATTGGATAGAACTCATCAAGACCTGTACTTTCTTTATGATATCAAGAACTCATATTCGCCCAAAATGCCACTTACGCCCCTCTGGCTCCAAGCCCTCGATGTGAACTATTCATGTTGAAACTATACTTTTTGTGTTGTCAGGGCACTTTATTTTTTGTTTTTGTTACGTCAACTAAGGTGGGGTTTTTTTAAAGAATTTCATTAAAACCAGTTCAGTTAAAATCAGTTTGCCCTGCAAATATCATAATACAACAAATATAATAAAAGTACGATACCCACAACAATTAAAAAAAAAAAAAACATGCAAGAATATATTGTCCCCATTTTTTATTTCATTGATAATAACTGAGATTTCAAAATACATGTATACTAGATAACACGATGTGGGATTGTTTTACACACAATTTTAAACTTTCCCAAAAGTCCATCACAATGCAGTAAGCTTAACTATGGTGTAAAGATCCACTTCCAAAAGAACAGACATATAACATTAGAAAACAACATTAATTAGTGTAGAGTATATTAAGTTTGTGAAAATGACAAGATTGAATAGAATTAGAAAAAAAAATTGTTAGTTTTTATTTATCTTATAAGTCATATATGTTATATTTTTGTAATGTGGTTTTGTAATGTGATAATTTTGTTACTATATAGTTTTGATCAATTTTGCTCTTTGCAATAGTTACTATTTTTCATAGTGCGATTTTGATTAGCCTAAATGTATTCAAGAAGTCTGTTTGGCATGTAATCATCATAATTTATTAACCATGATAAAAGAACAGGAAACAATATACATTTTTTTATTTGTCCCCGTTTTTTGATTAAAAAGTGTCCGATTTCAATGCTATTTTGATCACTGAACTAGGAAATGCCCCGTTTACATTTCAGACATCTAGTCACTTTAAAGACACAGACAGCAGAAAGGAAAAATGCCTCACTCTAACTAGAATTAATTTTACTAAACATGATTTTTCACCTTGTCTGCCTTGTCTTCAGAAAATGGATTCTGGCTTGCATCTTGGTCGATTCCCCCTCCAATGCTGAATCCTAGTATTAAATTATCGCCTTCCCGTAGTTTTTGGATTTCAATTCGTTGCTGAAATAAAGAGAGAAAACAGGCACACCACTAAGTTTATGTTTCAAAATGTAGTTAGCTATCAAAAAAGGCTGATAACCAAAAATGCTGTCTAGGTAGGTGGCACACCATACAGCACAGCTGTTTATGACCATATACATCCTACAGCACAGCTGTTTATGACCATATATGGCAGCACTACCTACCTGAAACACATGAACCACACCTGATTACGTCACACCTGAGTGACATCAGAACAATTCAAATTTGGACATTTAAACCCCAACTTTAGTGCTTTTTTGTATTAATTGGATCCCCCAAATGAGCTAAGTACAATTATATATGCCTCATTCCAACAGCATTTTTAAACAATTAAACGTATAATTATTGACCACATGCACTCTCTGGTTTAGCTGTATTTTACTCTTAAAACATTTGGTTTCGTTATATTGTGTCCCACAACAATTATTTATAATCTAAATATAGAAACTAATATAACCAATTATTTATAAATAAAACTATTGTTCACTTCGTCCGCCCCTGGCTAACGTTAGCCTAGCATGCTAACAATTTCCATTAAATCAATTGTTAGCTTAAATTCAACTAAACTGTCCTGTTATATCATAGATTCGTGTTGGGGGAACACTATTGTTTAAATTAACCACTTTCTCAGTCAAACGATATCAAATGGATCACTGTCAGAATTAAAAACCACCAAAGCGCCGCACACAATGCTAGTGAAGCTTTAAATGCTAAAACTTTGATCATACTGATCGCAAACTCACCACAACAGCTGTGACAGGCTGACCGGGTATGAACGACATTTTCTGCTCGTTAAAACTTTTATTCCCTGTTTGTTCTCCTGGGTGTTTATTTCAGTGATTGTTCACTGATAATAATCATAGATAATAATAATGTGAGTGAGTTGAGGGTGTTCGGTTCCTCCCCTTTGACTTGAATGTTGGGCTGGGCTGCACTAAACACACCCCTGGCCTGCCCAAGGCATCCACTTCTTTACTATTATTCGTCTCTAGAGTAGACTAATTCATTTGCTTAATCATATTTGTCAGTTGAGTTGAGCATGTCATTGTCAAAACGTTGATGCGACTATAATTATAATTCACTGGTATACACGGCTGCCACATAGACAAGAACCACCAGCAGAAATACGGAAGAAGAGAAAGTCCTTCGTAATTTATTTTTGGACTTGCCGATAACGTGCGCCGACTGTGCACTATGCTATGCTCATACTGACAGTGTTTGAGAATTTCGTTGGAGCTTAGCAGCTGTTACATGGATATTCACGAGTTTGTGTTAAAGCGCCACAGGAAATAGTGTAACGTTGTTCTTCGAACACAGAAAATGTTTTCTAACTGTTTTCTTTGTAAAGTCAAGTTTCTTTTTTTCTTTTCTTTTAAAATAAATATGTATGCTCAATTGTCTGAACTTTGTGTCGTGACATAGGCCTATGACATAGGCTACAGCCAGGCAAACATTTTTTCCAGTGGCCTATTTACCCAATAGCATCCAGCTGCAGCCCCGTAGACTTACTTCTATTTAAGGCCTGAGTAAACAAGACGTTACAGCACCGAAGTTTTAATTATGTTCTGTTTTTCTGTGATGGTCTTGTAATATCTGTGGTGCCATAATAAAGTTACAGTTTTGATTTGCCTTTTTCTTTTGCTTTCTCAGTTGCTAGCTATAACTTCAATCAGATTGGTACTAAAACACAATGAGACATGTTTATGTTTTTGGCATATATTCGTTATTGTAAGCCACCTTCATCTTTTTCTACAAAACACACAATGCTGAATGCTGAATAGTGAAATTACCTGCTGCACTTTCACAAGGTTTTAGTTTAGTTTCAATTCTACAAGTTTATCAACAATTCCAATGTTAAAACCTAATTACTGGTGGTTAATTGATCAACCACAAACCTAAAAGTTGTTCATGGGGATTTTATTTATGAATGGAGAAGACATAATTGGAAAAAGTATTAGGAATATTTTTATTAATAATGGGGATAATATATATATATATATATATATATATATATATATATATATATATATTCAGAACATAAAAAAGAAGCAGGAATGAACTATATTCAGGTCCCTCTCAAAAGATTAGCATATTGTGATAAAGTTCATTATTTTCCATAATGTAGGCCTAATGATAAAAATTAAACTTTCATATATTTTAGATTTATTGCACACACACATTGCACGGTGGCTCTGGATGTTTCTACTCCAGACTCAGTCCACTGCTTCCGCAGGTCCCCCAAGGTCTGGAATCGGTCCTTCTCCACAATCTTCCTCAGGGTCCGGTCACCTCTTCTCGATGTGCAGCGTTTTTTGCCACACTTTTTCCTTCCCACAGACTTCCCACTGAGGTGCCTTGATACAGCACTCTGGGAATAGCCTATTTGTTCAGAAATTTCTTTCTGTGTCTAATCCTCTTGCTTGAGGGTGTCAATGATGGCCTTCTGGACCAGCCCATTCTCACCCCCAAGGCGTCACTTAACTGACGCCTTGGGAAGCATTTGGACATGCTTCAATATCTGACGCTTTAGGCGCCCTTTAGCGTCAGTTAGATGACGCCCTAGGATCGCGTGTACCCTACCCCCACCCCACACCTAAACCTAACCGCGTCCCCTAACAGACGCTTTCCTTTAGCGTCAGTTAGATGACGCCGTAGGATCGCGTCATGTAAGTGACGCTAAAGGGCGCCTAAAACGTCAAATATTGAAGCATGGTCAAAGGTGACGCCTTGGGGTGAGAATGCGTTGTCTGGACAGCAGTCAGGTCGGCAGTCGTACCCATGATTGCGCTTTTGAGAAATGAAACAGGCTGGGAGTTTATAAAAGCCTCAGGAATCTTTTGCAGGTGTTTAGAGTTAATTAGTTGATTCAGATGATTAGGTTAATAGCTCGTTTAGAGCTACTGAAATATTTCAGTTGGTGTGCAATGAATCTGAAATATATGAAAGTTAAATTTTTATATTATTACATTATGGAAAATAATGAACTTAATCACAATATGCAAATTTTTTGAGAACCTGTAAGTCTTTGGCGGGACAAAAACTCGATTTCAGGACGGTTCCAGGACGGAGGGGAAAAAAGTTAGTCTGGGGCCCTGGTGGGGGAAGAGGACCTCTAGTGGATACCCAGGGAAACACAAACCAGACACTGTGACAGTAACAATGTAGAATTGTAAGAAGTGACAGGGCTGTAGCAACAGTTGTTCTGCAATATTCAGCAACTGCGAGACAGCGTTTTTACTAGTGGTCAACCGATAGCGGATTTTACCCGATACCGATTGTACATGCCGATAATCAATAATTCCAGTGATATTGTTTTAAATGGATACTGGATTAAAACCAAACATAACACTCACAATAAAACAGTGCTGAACTGAAATGTGTTAAATTAAATACATTTATTAATATGAATATATTAAAACTTATACAGAAAATATTACAGGTTTCGTTTGCTATAACCTAGAAACATACGTACATTTCATAGGTAACACTTTGCAAGTCCATTTGTAAACAATTGTAACTTTATATTCATGTTAGTTCATAGTACATTAACTAAGGTAATAACAGATGAAATTATTTAAACTCAATTTCAAATAAATTAATAAATGTTGAAATTAACAAACTTCTACAACTTGTATTAACCTTAGTTAATGATAAAAATGGAATCTTATTGTATGATTCAAAGATTCAAGATTCAAAGGTTTTTATTTGTCACATACTCATACAAGATGTGCAGTGAAATGTTTTTGTGACGTACTGTACTTCTGTGCTCAATTGAAGTAGAAGACAATAAAAATACAATAAATACAATACAATTAAGTTATAGTGGAAATTATAATGATTAAATTATGCTTATGACTATTTTACATGTGCAATAGTAATGCAGTCAGTTTGCAATAGTTAGAAATAAAGAATACTATAATATCTAAAGTTAAAAAGACAGATGTACAAATGTTAAAATTCAGTGGCTGGGTTAAAAAATGTTGAAAGTGTATTAAAAGTTAAAAAAATGTTCAGAGTGCAGAGTTCAAGGCTCTGATTTCCACAGGGAAAAAACTGTTCCCCATCCTCTCTGCGTGTTTCATGACAGCGCAGGCGTCTGCCTGACCTGAGGGTTACAAACAGTTTATTGCAAGAGTAATGGAGGTCCTTGATAATGAGTGCTGCTTTCTGAGGCAAAGAGGGGGATCTCTGCCCTGCCAAACACACTCTAGATCAGACGGACCATCTGTGGGTTGAGAGACCACTCGCCGGGGGTAGTGTTGTCTTGAGACAGCATGTCCTCACCCAGAGTTAGGATGCCCAGGATGTGAGCAACTCTCCGAGAGAGCAGGTGCTTTTGCCTAGAAGACGAGGTTTCTGGCCATGACTTGCTCGATCTGAGGCCGCCCTGGCGATTTATGTAGAACATCACATGTTGTCCGTGCAGACCAAGACGTGGTGTTCTCCCAGGTCTGGCAGAAACGCTTTTAGTGCTAAACAGACTGCTCTCATTTCGAGGCAGTTGGTATGTGAGCGCTTCTCCAGGCTCGACCAGAAGCTGGAGACAGGCTCACCCTTGTACAGCACCCCCCAACCTAGGTTGGTGGCGTCCATGAAAATTGCCTTCCTCCTGGAGGCCACACCCATTGCCACACCCAAAAACTTAAAATTATTTAATTATATATATATATATATATATATATATATATATATATATATATATATATATATATATATATATATAAGATTTATTATATTTTATTTAATTTAACTTCTAACAATAACGTATTTCACTAGTAAATTGCTGTTGAACGACAAAAACAAAAACTTTAAATGCATCCCGCTGTTGGACCTTTTAATCTACAGTGAAATACAGTCACACTTTACACTGTTTGGCCAGCATTTTAACCATGTTTCATCCAGCTACTAACTAACGGTCAGAGTTGTTCATGAACACGTTCATATAGGTCTGCTGCTCACTCGGCTGGAAAATGACACTAGCGGCAGCGTGCGTCAAACACGTGTTCCACGACAACACTAGGCTGCCCACAGATGCGCCTGACTAATAATCGGCTTGATATACTTGGATATTGGCTGATGCCGATTATTTAAAAAAAAAAAATGCCAAAAATCTATGCCTACCTCTACCGCCACACATGGGCTGGCACACAGCGTTTCAGCCAGTGCTGTAGAGGGCTCATATGCAGTAATCCCAGTTAAACCCACTTTACAGTCTAAAAACATTAAATTCTAAGATTAAATGGCTCTGAAGGAAAGAAATGTCGGCATAAAAGGTTTAACGATTAAAAGTTTGAGCAAAATAATGAAATTCATCATGAGTAGGATTACAAGAAGTAATTGCTCTGAGAAAAGAACATTTCAACAAAAACTGCATTAACAAATATAAAAAATTGTAAAAAAAAAAATTGTCTGCACAATGGATTTTGTTGCAATCACAATGTTTGAATTTGTTTCAATAAAGAATAAAAAAATCTGAAAATCATTAGTGAATAAAACATGTATCCACAGACCTATTTAACACAAAACATTAAACAACAAAACAAATTCAGAACATCTACAGTGAATAAATAATGTATCCACAAACTTATTTAATACAAAACATAAAAATAAAAAATTAAAATAGGAAACATCTTCAGTGAATAAATCTCATTCTGCTTCTTGCCCTGTATTCTGCCTTATATATTCTCCAGTTCTTCCTTGCTCTCTTTCCCCTCTCTGGGAGATCTCCTATTCTCAGTCTTGTTTTGCACTGAATGTTTTTTTAAATGGGTCTGCTGTTTCTTTTGAAGGAACTCTGCTCTTCGAACTGGGTCGGCATCTCCACACTGTCTATAAAGACACTGCTTTTCAGCAGCAGTTAATCTGGCCATACCTGACAAGAAAGATACAATTATATTATATGATTACTGGTGTCCTGTGTTTTATTAAAAATACACCATTACTGGTAGATTGTCTGTGGAGTTAAGAGTCTGGTGTTACCAGGAAAGACAGTAACACCACAGACAGTAACACAGACAAATAAGCCTAAATCCTTTTCTAAAATGGAGGCTACCATCATGATGATTTCAAGATCAGGGGATATTCTGGAAATATTAATAAGTATGCATTTATCAAAATGTTGATTAAAATATGTAAAATCTGCAAGTTATCAACATAACACTACAGACACTAATAATGTGACACATGATATTGTCAGGAATTTAGCCAACTTTAACAAAATGAATAAGAAAGAATGTACTTCCCATGCACCCCTTAGATCAAACAGCACCTGCAATGACCTTTACAAACAGGAAGTAGTCCAAACAGATTTCCCCCATTTATTCAAGGGGCGACATCCATTGATGTAACATCACAGAATTTGAGGAACCACTACTTTTTTCTTAGATATTACAAAATTTTTATTTTTAAAACAATTTATTAAAATTGTACATGTTAAATAAAGTCTATATTCACAATATAACCACTTTTTTGGGGGGTTAAAAATGTTATATAGTTGTGATTACATTCCATGATATCTCTCTGAGGTATGGTTTGAACATGCATATTTTGTTACAAATGCAATCTCTCAAACTCAATATGTATTTAAAAACTAAAATGTATCTGTTAATATTCAGTACTGTTAACATTTTTCCACATGGGACTCAGCCGTCACCTTCTTCGTTGCTCTGGTTGTAGCGCTATCCAATTGCGTGCAGAGAGATCCCGCCGCTCCGATTGAGCCCTGTCAATGATGAGTTCCCAGACCTAACATGAACATGATGTAGGTCTGGCATGCCAGGCTAGCCATTTCCATGTCACACTATAGGACAGTGCTGTCACACCAGTGGAAGTTTTCAAGATCAAGGCCAGTTTGCAGCCTAGCTATATGAGAGACAGACTTCAATCCTGACTAAAATTGTTAATGTTTACAGTTTTTTCAGTAGTCAATCAATATAAATTGATGAAAAATTTCAGATCAATACTTAAATTACATCACATCAAAGGACTGCATAATGGATCCCATTTCCAGCAGTGCAATATTATCAAAACATTTGAAACAGAACTCATCTTGTGTGCAGTTCATGTGCTCCAGTGAGGTCTACTGTACTTCCTGAATGAAGAATGGCCCCTCTCTCTAATAGGGTGCCCAAAATGAATGCCCGTTCTACAGAATGGCGTCACACTCACATCAGGTGGACACCAGTTTTGCGTACAAAATGTAATGTCATAATTATTCTAAATGGGGACCTTAAGACATATATCCTTTAGTTTCCATAAGTTAACACTATAATATCTATTCAAGTATTTTAATGTGTTTAGACTTATTTTTCAATTAATTAAAGTAGTTTTAAGATGAGGAACGTTACCCCGGACAGTCACACCAGTGGACAAATATCATATACGTTTCAGTTTCATGTCATGAACGGCTCAGTTTGAGGCAGGGGAAAACATATAAGGAGATTTAAACAAAAACACTGGATAGATGCTTATCATTATCTGATGGTTGTGTACAGACACTGCCAACACATTTCAGTACAATCAACTTGAATATGAATAACCCCTTTAAGTGTCTGAAAACATTACATTTAGTTTGCAATTAAGTTTATTCTTTTAAAGTATATCATTTATATTCTAAGTACTAATTTTAAAAGTATTCTAAAGTGTACTTCTTATTCAAAGGGTAATGCTTTTATTAAACCTGAAGTATTTGACCAGTAAAACAAAGCCTGCAGTTTCACTAATAATGGAAATACAATAGTCATAAAATTCAGACGAAAAATTGGACCAAAAATCCTTTTCTCTTGTTTGCAGTTTGTTTATTTGACTTTTATTTCAATACACTGCTGAAATTGCAACTGTCTTCCTACATAAGAGCTTGTTTGTTTCTCATTGATTTTTAAAATGCAAAAAATTTGTACCGTTTTTTTCCACCCCAATGAAAAACTCACTAGATCTGTTTAAATAGGACAAGACATGGTCTATGTTTTGGAATAGCATACTACCATACTACTCATAATATTTCTTAGTATATATATTGTGCATAGTATGTAATACCTGGGTGGCCATTTGCCAGTGTATACATGCAGAACACGCTGCACAGAATACTGTAATCCACAATGCAGTGTATCATATTTGGATGATAAACATGCTGCAATATGATGTCCGTGATAACAATTAGCATAGCACTGTTCAGAACACGTAAGGTTGCATATTTCATACTGTCTCACTTAGTATTTTATATTAAGCAGTATACAGTTGTGTGCAGCTTGCGGTAGTAATGTGCTCGAAGCCTAAATTCTGAAAGAAAATGAATAGTGCATTCTACGGAGCCCCTAAAGGGACATGGATGGATTTTCTTGCTCAAGAGAGTCTGAGCATTACTGACAAATATCTCATCTTGTAAAATGTTTGTTCACTGTTCAGTACTGCTGCTCCCTATACATGGAAAACAATTGATCACAATTTTGAAAGTTAAAGTAAAAAAGCAAACACGCGTTCAAAAGCAATTTCAATACCCTGCAGGTGCGAACTGGTAGCGGCTCTCTGATACCCGCAAATTATATAGGCCTACAATTTTAATTCACCAACTGTTCACCAACTTCCCAATTGCAAGGGAAGACAAAAAGCATTGAAATATATTTTCCTCCCATTTCATTATTTTTTTTCCATCACTATGTCCTTTTGGGGCCTCTGTAGAATGCATAATTTCCTTTCTGAACATAGTATTCGGCTTCAGCCACATTCCCAGTTTGCAGTATGCAAGTATTCCATTCTAAACATAGCCATTGACTGTTCACCATTGATTTTTTTCTAGTAAATATATATCCCAACATTTCAGTCTGTTACAAAGATTCTTAATGTACTTCTATACTAATTCACTAAGGTCTCAAAAGAGAAGAAGGTAGCCTATTATAAACTTTTCTTTTAAAACTCTGCATCTGTGTCACATATCAGTGGACTTCTTCACAATCAGCCCTTTGTTTATCATTCATCTTGTCAAATGTTTTTGACTGAATTGATTGATGCTCATGATGTGAAACATGAGGTATCCTGGTACTGAATGGCTCAATTTAACTGCATAGGAACATATTTGCCATCCTCTTTTAGGCATACACTATATACAAAATCAACAAAACCAACAACACAACATCTATCCACACAGTTACTGTGGAATCATAGGAGCAGCCTGAGATGGGACATGGGAACAAGTTCTCTGATTGTTCATCTACTGTCCAGGTGCGTACGGCCAGCTGATGGAGCTTCCAGAGAGCTGCATGTCCCGGATAAGCGTCTCGATTGGCGTCTTGCCTACCAGCCGCATGAAGAAGAGTTGAGAGATGAGGTTGGCGGGAACGGCTCTCAGGGCAGGCAGGCGCAGCAGGAGTCGGCCAAAACGTTGGGGCTGACCCGGATACTGTATGCGCTCGTACTCTGTCAAGGCCACCTGTGCTTTCTCCTGCAGGCTCTCGATGTGAGCCGGATCTGACAGCCCACATGCATCTGAAGAGGAACACAGAGTTTACAACACAGCTGTAAGTGAAATAACAGTAAACACTAAACAGTGAGTGCAATGGATATTTGGCTTTGTTATTTTCTCTTTTACAAAGATAGATAAGCTTAAAAAATAACAACACTTGGCCTGACTTGGCCTCTTAACTTTTTAGAAATCAGTTTGTGAAGAGTGACATTTGGCTTGTTGCAATGCCTGTAAAGTGTTATGAACGCTTATAACATCTTATGTCTATGCCTTTACTAAGATGTCCTGAGCTGTGGCTTTACTAACATGTTCGGAGGTTTTAATATGTCACTATGCCTTTACTAACATGTTCTGAGGTTTTAGCATGTTGCTATGCCTTTACTAAAGTCTTCTGAGGGCTTTAGCATGTTGCTATGCCTGTACTACAGTGTTTTGAGGGCTTTTAGCATGTTTTTATTCCTTTACTTAAGTGTTCTGAGGACTTTTAGCATGTTGCTATGCCTTTACTAACATGTTCTGAGGGCTTTTAGCATGTTGCTTTGCATTTACTAACATGTTCTGGGAGGTTTTAGCATGTTGCTATGCCTTTACTAAAGTGTTCTCGGGGCTTTAGCATGTTGCTATGCCTTTACTACAGTGTTTTGAGGGCTTTTAGCATGTTGCTATGCCTTTACTACAGTGTTTTGAGGGCTTTTAGCATTGCTATGCCTTTACTAACATTTTCTGGGAGGTTTTAGCATGTTGCTATGCCTTTACTAAAGTGTTCTCAGGGCTTTTAGCATGTTGCTATGCCTTTACTACAGTGTTTTGAGGGCTTTTAGCATGTTGCTATGCCTTTACTAACATGTTCTGAGAGGTTTTAGCATGTTCTTATTCCTTTACTAAAGTTTTCTGAGAGGGTTTAGCAAGTAGCTATGCCTTTACTAATATGTTCTGAATGATTTTAGCATGTAGATATGCATTTACTATATGCAGTAAATGTTACTATGTGTTATCGTGAGAGGTTTTAGCATTATTCGCATGTTTTAAAAACATGTTCTAAGTGATTTAACATGTAGTTATGCACTTACTAACATGTTTTGAATGTTTTTTAACATCTTGTACTGAGGGGTTTAGTAATGATGCTCTGCATTCACGTGTTATGAGAGGTTATAACTTTTTGCTATACCTTTACAAACATGTTCTGAGATGTTTTAGCATTTTGTTAAGCATTTCCTAATGTTTTCTGAGGGGTATTAGCATGTTGCTATGTGTTTACTGAATAGGTCATTAACACCCTCGACGCGGCACAGCGCGGAAGAACAAAATGTTTGAGGAGACTATGAGGCTGTCAGTCACAGCGCCGATGTGGATACTGTCATTCAGAATCACAGATTTTTCTTTTTGGAAGCATGACCAACACAAGAATTTTCACCGGAAAATGTCATCTGAACTAGTAAGAAACATCCACTTTTGTTCTGGTTCTAACATTGCAGTAGATTAATTCTGAATCGCTTATAAGTTATCATATCACACAAAACCGTGCAAATTATACTTTGTTCTCAAATTGTAAATGTTAACAATGTAAGCAAGCACTGCGTGACTACATGTAATGTCCTTCCGATATGTATCCTTGTTTCCGCATGGGTCCGTCTCAGTCTCTTTTTTTCTGTAGCCACTCCGAAGTCCAAACGAAGTATTTTGCATTTTACAGCGGGTGAATCTGTTGTTACTGTTGATTGCCGTTTGAACTTTTCTGGATTCGCCATCAAATTGATAAGTTTAATTATATCAAGTGCTGTGAGAAAAGGCTATCTCCACCTCCAACATCCTCACACAATATAGCCTATTAGCCGAGACTCTTCTTTATGCGTACAGATGTGACGTAATGACTCAATATAGCCTACTAGCCGAGACTCCTCCTTTGTGTGTACAGATGTGAAGTAATGATTCAATATAGCCTACTAGCCGAGACTCCTTCTTTATGTGAACAAGATGTGACATATTGTCTCAATATAGCCTACTAGCCGAGACTCCCCCTTTATGTGTACAGATGTGACATATTGTCTCAATATAGCCTACTAGCTGAGACTCCTCCTTTATGTGTACAGATGTGACGTAATGACTTAATATAGCTACTAGCCGAGACTCTTCTTTATGTGTACAGATGTGGCGTAATGATTCAATGTAGCCTACGAGCCGAGACTCTTCTTTATGTGTACAGATGTGAGGTATTGACTCAATATATCCTACTAGCAAGACTCCTTCTTTATGTGTATAGATGTGACCTAATGACTCAATATAGCCTACAAGCCAAGACTCTTCTTTATGTGTACAGATGTGACGTAATGACTCAATATAGCCTACTAGCCGAGACTCTTCTTAATGTGTACAGATGTGACGTAATGACTCAATATAGCCTACTAGCCGAGACTCTTCTTTATGTGTACAGATGTGACGTAATGACTCAATATAGCCTACTAGCCGAGACTCTTCTTTATGTGTACAGATGTGACGCAAAGATGATGCAAAGACATGCTTGAATCTCCCGCGTACCACTGTCCACCAGTACCACTGGAATTAAAAGCATTATTACAAGCTTACCACTTTAAATCGAGCTAAGGCAAGCAGATAGTTTTGAACGCTGGCTGGTTATGTATTTTCTCAAATATGTATTTTGGATAATTTTTAACCCAAAAAAGCTACAGACTGCAGCTTTAAGAATGACTTCAGTGCCGTTCTTTGTTCTTTTCTAAAAGAAAAGCTTAAGAGTTGTGGCCAAAGCCAATTCGAAAGACTGTTCGCCAGCAGCAGCAGCAGCAGTCATCTTCTTTGGTTTCAAGAAGCAGGAAATTCACGCAGAACCGTTGCAACTCTGCCGTCATTATATTAAGCCCACATTGGGCTTATACACAATGATATCATTACACATTACACATATACAATGTAATTGGCCTGACTAGAGTTTGTTTTTTCCAGCTCGCAAGCCAATGGAGAGTTGCTAGACGTAACTCGCAGCAAAATATAACTTCCTGCCACTAGGGTGCGTCTAGTTTTCCAGGCTAACGAGACTGTACTTTTGGAACATATTTTTAACATGAGTTCATCACTCACCTGGTGAGAAAAGAGCGATGGCTTTCAGACAGCTGTATTCAGCAGAATCCACCTGCAGTCGACCCAGTTTGTCCACCTGGTCCTGGAAGACCCGCACCTGGTCCATGAAGGACACAACACGGTCAGCGGGCATAGGGGAGGAGTGAAAACCAGCAGCTGCTAGTAGGGGGGCCGTGTGCAGGGGCAGAGCCGATTGAGCTGCATTCAGGATGAACAGTTCACTCCAGCTGAGCCTCAGAAGAGCCACCTGCTCCGACACGGGCAGGTCAGGAAAGTACGGAATATTCCGGGCCCACTCTATGGTACTGAAGAGCAGTCGGGCTGCCAGCTCACATATATTGTCAATACCCATGATGGAGCTGTTGGCTCCTGCGAGCTGCTGGCCGCACTGGGCTCCGTAGCGGCTGTTGGGGTACGGCTCTGCTCTCAGTAGCTGAGAGATGAGTTCAGACACTGGCTGACCATTATAGAAATCAGCACCCATGCCCGGACCTCCTCCAACATCACCGCCTGCTCCAACCATGGAGGCTGGGCTGATGCCTGCGTGTGAGGGAGGAATTCGACCACGCTGGACCGCTGGAATTTAAAATAAAAAATCCAACATATTAGAAACAAATAACTCCCTATTCTGATGATGCAAGTAACAGTCAGGTATTTAGTAAAAATAAACAAGAATGTATGTACAATGTTTACATTACACATATTACTGGTTTGCTGACCTTCTTTCCTCATACCGACCCGGAAGCACTTCTTCAGACGGCAATACTGACACTGATTACGGTGGTGCTGATCAATCTGACACTCTCTGTTTGACCTGTGAAGATAATTTAGATAGTTTTGAGCCGAGAAAGTACACGAGATAACAAAGAGTAATTAAGATTTAGCACTTTTCCAAAGATAATGAGCGTTCAAATAAACAGAGAAACTGTAAATAGTTGTGAACATCATTTACAGATTGAATTTGTTTTGTCATGTTGCATGATTAAAACAAGATCAAATTCTTAATTCAATCAAATTTAAAAAATGTGTTCCCTGAATATGATTTAAATGTCTGTTTGGGGTATGTTTACTGGACAATAATGTACTAAATCAGTACTTAAGTTTTTCCTCTGTGATTTTCATGTACAGACGACAACGTTTTTGCCGATGTCATTTTCTAAAGAAACACCATCCTAAAGACTGAATATGCGCATACGCATTTAACAATGTTTTTTTTTTTTTTTATATAGTTTACACAAGAGACGATAATGGTAACGTTTTTAAAAACTTTGAATTCCCATTTTAAAACTTTGCGTTTTCAGGCCCCCAAAACATCATTGTCGTGTAAATGAAAGGCCAAAATGAATAACATTTTGTGTAGAATAAAGATATCTTGGGAATATTGTTATATTGAGACTTGACATAACTACACAAAACAGTCTTAAGTACATATCAGCTTTACTGTAATTTAAGACACAATCACCTTTATGAATGAAAAAATAAATAAATTATCTTGGATTGTGTAAGTGTCTTCCAATTAATTGTCAAACTGGTACAACTGCACAAGTAAATTTACGATAAATTGTTTAGTTTTTCTAAAACAAGAGTGACTTGCCTGTACTTAATATTGATGAAAAATACATCTTTTGTCATTGTTCAAAAGACACAAATTCTAACTCTAATGGAAACTAATACACGGCAATAATTAAAACTATTTCAACTATTAACCTGAATGTATTGCTTGTTTTGGGAATTATTCTCTGTCCTTCATGAGCTGTCGTGTGAAGAGCTCTCGAGTGATTCTCAGGTAAATTATCAGTCGTATAACCTTGGTACAAACACAAAGGACACAGTTCTGTTCATTCTTTCCAAAAGTTCCCATGGCAGCAGGGCTAATGTTAGATCTGCTGTAAGAGACCGATTACACACAACTTGCACAAACTGTGTTTCGACAACCATGTATATGTGCAACATTCAGCTGTAATGGCTAGGTATTTTTGTGGAAATGGAAATGTAGCATGTTGCTCGGAACAACACAATCACAGAAAATTAAGTTTGCAGTTGGTTTGCAAAAACTCAGATATCAGGAACTGTTGGTGATTAATTCACTGGTGGACATGCTGTTGTTGTTTTCATACATTTGAACTCTTGCTCAACTTTGTTGCACCTTTTTAAAATGACTTGCGGTTTCTTTGTCATTGTCAGTATTAATGCTCATCAATAAAGGAGAGCTTGGCTGTGTCCGAAATCACACACTCTCTTGAGTAGGTACTTCTTTTGAATAAGTAAGTACTTTATGTGTTCTATAGTATGAATGTAATCGGGACATACAACATTCGCCATGTTGTCATTATCACTGCCATTCATAAATCATGTTGCTTGCTTTTGCCTACTAGTACTGAGAATTATTTCACCTACTAGTATGCGATTTCGTATGGCTAGTCGTTTGCTGCATTGTACCTGGTTCGGACAAGGTGTAAGTCAAGTCAAGTCAAGTCAAGTCACATTTATTTATATAGCGCTTTTCACAATACAGATTGTATCAAAGCAGCTTCACACTGATAACATGAAAGTAGCACAACACAGATCAACAACATTGCTAAACACTAAATAACCCCAACTGAGCAAGCTCAAAGCAAGCCAAAAGCAAGGCGACAGTGGCAAGGAACCAAAACTCCATCAGATTGGATGGAGAAAAAAGCCAGTTCTCCTCTGGCTTACATTCATATTGTTTAAATATAAATATTAAATATAAATATTGTTTATGAATCAAACGGCGCCATAACATATCGCAGGCGTTGAGTCGTCTCTTCAAAGGCGTTGAGTCGTAAGTGACCTGACTGGTGAAATACGATTATGCTTAAGTAAGAAATGATTTGATAATTTGTTGACTCGCTGAAAATGGTCTAAATTTTAAAATTATTACTCGATTAACATTGTAACATGATTACTTTATTTATTCATCTCCTCTATTACAGGCTCTGATTCATGAGTTGTTAATGTTCACTCACAGACACTCTTATTTTTAACGTGAGTAAGAGGTTAACAGAGTTCACAGAAAGTTCAGCCAAATTCCTTTGCTGAGCTACATCTGGAAACTGAGCGTGGGATTGGCTGTTGTGTCTTACCAGTCACAAATCAGTTAAGGGGGGTGTCATTTATGAGGGAAAACGTGAACCTGTTTGCTTAACAATGGAGGACAGAAATGCATAGATAGATAATGCATCTGTGTTTCTCACCTGCAAGTGTAGTTGAGGTTCCGTCTGATGCTCCTTTTAAAGAAACTCTTGCACCCTTCGCAGGTGAAAACGCCATAGTGCTTGCCACTTGATTTGTCTCCGCACACACCGCAGTCCACCACGCAGGCCTTGTCCTCCTCACCGCCTTCCACGTCGCTGGTCCCTGCCCGGGGCGAGCTCCCCTCCTCCTCCCCCCGCAGGTAACCTTTCTCAGCGAGTCCATTAGCGCTGCCGTTGGGGTTGGCCCATCCCCCGCTCACCATGGCCATCTCTGTGTACACCAACAGGAGCTGCTTGAGAAACCTTCCCGCGTCGAGAATTCAGAGCCGCCCCGGAGCGAATCCCTTTAAGCTGCAGACAGTAAGCCGAACAAGTCAGACTTGGAGGAAAAACACGTTTAACAGCACTTTGAAAGACCTCCAAGGCTTACCAGGCTGACATGTTATTGCCGCCAAATGTCATATCAAAATCCTGAGAGGGGAGCGCTGATCCCTGTTGCTTTTCTTCATGTCCTCTAACCACAAAACCTCTGAAGATCTCAAGATCCCTTTGATTCAATGAGCAGTTCAGAGTTGGACAGCTTACCTCGCCCTTTTCACAGGAAATGATAAATTACACATAAACGCACCCAGACTTCGGGGGAAAAGACAAGCTCATCCACATGCTGCACAGCTCGGAGACGTGGATAAAATGAAACTCCTTCTCAGCTCGCAGCCACTGTGATATTTCACTAGGAAAGCCTAGTCGTCATGCCCCCTTCTAACCAACGAGTTAAACCAGTTCCTTCTGTGCTGAGAAACACGCCGTTGTGTTTAGAAAGGTTACGGGCATTACAGGTCAACAAGGTTCGGCTCAACCTGCCAGTGTTATTTGTATTCATTGGTTTTAATCACCTACAGAAGAAAAATCACTTGATAGTATCATGATAGTTTCCACTAATCTCACAAGTTTCAGAAGAGTTCCCCAACAGTGTTCTCTGAAGATACCAAAGTCTTTGAACTCAAACATTTCCCCTAAAATTCTTCAGAAACCATGTTAACTGAGATATCAACATCCATTTTATAGTTTTAAGGTTTAACTGTGGTCTAATTTGTGTCTACTTTTACTTTCCCTAAGGGTTAAGAGAAACATCTGAGAGTTGATAACTGATAACTCCAGTCCCCTCTGACTATGAAAGAGCAACATCTGAGCAATAAAAAGATCATCTGAGGTTATCTAAACTTCATACAATCCAAAAGAAGCTGCCTCCTTTAAACTGTCTAAACAGCACTAAACCACAATGCCAAACATGCAGACAGCAACCTGGGTAATGATAAACAGAACTCAGCCCCCACCCTTCTCCTCAAGGATCAAAGTTCAAGAAAGTTCCTTGGTCTTTCTCGTTGTTAAACAACACAATCCAGAATGCCCTTTCAACTTGCTTCTCACTGTAGAGAAGGAAGCACATTTTGACCATGCAGAGGAAAGTCCAAATACGACACAGTCCTTCCGTACCTTGTTTCGTCAGTGCCGGTTCGTCCGGCCGTATGGTCTACGGGGCCTCAGCATTTCCAGGAACTGATCCGAAGCTCTTTTAGCCGTCTACCACTTCCCATCCCCTGCTTTTCTCCATTCATCAGTAAATCATGAGATCCAACAGTCAGGAGAGACAGCTGACCCGAGCGTCTGTGGTGACTGGCCAACAAACCTTGCACTGTTCTCTGTCTCTCTCTCTCTCTCTCTCTCTCTCTGAGTAGTGGCGGTTGAGCGAGCGTGTGTCTGTGTGTTCAGGGATTTGACACTGCTATTCAAGCCCTCTGGTTGCCATGGTGCCGCCTGCCTTATAAGGGTAATAGAGTCAAAGAGCAGTGAGTGGGCTGTAGCCACTCTACACAAACAACCAGGAATGTGTTACCACACACACACGGTTAACCCCTCAAGGGACGACCATAGGTACACTCAGCATGCATCTTAGGATGGTGAAGACTTCCTAAGTGAAGATCTCAACATCAGAAGGTAATGATAAGGTGTGTTAGAGTGATTCAAATCAAACTACATGACAGACTATAGCCAAATATTTTATGTTAAAGCTGCAGAAAGTTACTCACCAAACTTTGGCTTGGACAGTGTCAAAAACAAAAAACAAAAAAA
Source organism: Pimephales promelas (assembly GCF_016745375.1). The sequence goes on from NW_024121140.1 coordinate 723,193, forward strand.
AAAAAACATTCAGGCCTTGTATTTCATCTTATTTCATCAATCATAACCTAATATTATTAAATAAGTCTTTATTTTATATAGATATATTCTGGGAGGGTACTTTGCGGAGCAGCTGTAAACGTAGTGTATTTGTGCAGTGAAGAGCTTAGAGCTGATTTGTTAATCTGATTTAGAGCTTTTTTAGATCACTCTTGGAGGAGGAAGCTCACGGAAATCTTTTTGTCTTCTCATCTGATTGTTTTGGCTTTTGCCCTGCTGAGAAAACTGATGCTGGTTTGGTCATGGTTGGTCTGGTTTCCAAGCCTGACCTGATGTCAAGCTCTCCTAAAACCAGCAAACATGTTTGTGAAATGTCACAAACATTTATTTTTATTATTCATTGTATTATTCATTTAGGCTAAATATTTTTTAACTTTTAAGTTTTTTATTTATTTTTATTTTATTTATCTTTGACACTCTTAAATGACTGATTTATGATACAGTATATTCTAATACAAATTGTATTGGTCCTATTTTGACATTTTCCAAGTCATGTTTATTCTTTTTAATCATTTAAAAATTTGCATCCTACACATTTCAAATGGCACCTTTTGAGCCATTTGTTTGCTTGCTTTGCTGTGTTTGTTTTCCCTCTGTGTTTCTGGGGTTGAATTGTTGGTCTTTGATCTGAATGGAATACAGCCTCTCCTGGAGTCTCTCTTTCCAACATACAAAAGGCAATATATATCTCAGATTATCATAGATAATTTGCCTATAGTACATATGAGCACACATTGGAACATCCAGTCATAATCTCAGCCCTTTCAAATGAATAAGTTCAATCTTTAAATTGTATTCTGCCGTTAATTCTTTCATTTTATCATCTGTATTTTAGTATCAGCGTTTACAAAGGTTTTATTCTTGCTATGGCCGTACAACATTAATAGCCCAGACAGTCTGAGCTCTTGGTTCAGGTGTTGAGGAATGTGGTAAGTGGATTTTAACTTTAACCATTTCATAGGGGTAAAACCTTTTGCCCGAGCAACACGCAACACACAAACACACACTGAACTCGGCATCTATTAGCGTCATGGTGCTCTCTTACCCATAGGAGAGGTCTGTCTCCCGATGTTGTGGGACCTTTGACCTTAACAGAGAGACTGAGCGTCAGACACTGACCAGCACGCCGCAGCAGGCCGTACAGGAACATCTGCTAGGGCCACAGCGGAGCACGGCAGGGCCAACAATCAACATCCTCCACCCTGAGAAAAACAGAGAGAGCTGCCCTCATTCGGTGGGAAAGTCACACTTGAGCAATTGTTATTCAAATAAGTTGACCTCAGTATTGATTACAAGGTTTTTAAAGGTGTGTTGCACCAACTAAATATTTAGTCAAGTGTTCCTCTAAACAAAGGTGGAATAATTAAAATGATACTTGATTATGTTCCTATAGAATCTATAAATAAATCAAATTAAAAATAAAATGACTAAAAATAGAATACAATTTTATTTAATTGTATTCATTTAAAATTAAATATTTAACTTTATTCTCTACGTTTCTGCAGCTTTTGTGTAGTTAACTTTTCTAAACTAGTGGAGAGAGAGACAGCTCAACACACTGCGACTGAAAAAAAGACATGCAAATAGAAAAAAAATAGTAAACTAAGAAACCATCATTAGTTTGACAACATTCTCTGCTAATACTCACATTGCATCAGCATACAGAAAAAAGGTTGTGTTGTTGAGTATTTGTAACACGTTTCTGCATTTGGTTGCGTTGTGAGTTTCTGTATTTGGTTTCGTTGTGAGTTTCTGTATTTCTGTATTTGGTTGCGTTGTGAGTTTCTGTATTTCTGTATTTGGTTGCGTTTTGAGTTTCTGTATTTGGTTGCGTTGTGAGTTTCTGTATTTCTGTATTTGGTTGCGTTTTGAGTTTCTGTATTTGGTTGCGTTGTGAGTTTCTGTATTTCTGTATTTGGTTGCGTTTTGAGTTTCTGTATTTGGTTGCGTTGTGAGTTTCTGTATTTCTGTATTTGGTTGCGTTTTGAGTTTCTGTATTTGGTTTCGTTGTGAGTTTCTGTTTCTGGTTGGGTTGTGAGTTTCTGTATTTGGTTGCGTTGTGAGTTTCTGTTTTTGGTTGCGTTGTGAGTTTCTGTATTTGGTTGCGTTGTGAGTTTCTCTATTTGGTTGCGTTGTGAGTTTCTGTATTTGGTTTCGTTGTGAGTTTCTGTTTCTGGTTGTGTTGTGAGTTTCTGTATTTGGTTGCGTTGTGAGTTTCTTATTGCGTTGTGAGTTTCTGTTTTTGGTTGCGTTGTGAGTTTCTGTTTTGGTTGCGTTGTGAGTTTCTGGTTGCGTTGTAAGTTTCTGTTTTTGGTTGCGTTGTGAGTTTCTGTATTTGGTTTCGTTGTGAGTTTCTGTTTCTGGTTGTGTTGTGAGTTTCTGTATTTGGTTGCGTTGTGAGTTTCTGGTTGCGTTGTGAGTTTCTGTTTTTGGTTGCGTTGTGAGTTTCTGGTTGCGTTGTGAGTTTCTGTTTTTGGTTGCGTTGTGAGTTTCTGTATTTGGTTTCGTTGTGAGTTTCTGTTTCTGGTTGTGTTGTGAGTTTCTGTATTTGGTTGCGTTGTGAGTTTCTGGTTGCGTTGTGAGTTTCTGTTTTTGGTTGCGTTGTGAGTTTCTGGTTGCGTTGTGAGTGTGAGTTTCTGTTTGCGTTGTGAGTTTCTGTTTGCGTTGTGAGTTTCTGTTTTTGGTTGCGTTGTGAGTTTCTGTTTCTGGTTGCATTGTGAGTTTCTGTATTTGGTTGCGTTGTGAGTTTCCGTATTTGGTTGCATTGTGATTTTCTGTTTTTGATTGCATTGTGAGTTTCTGTATTCGGTTGCGTTGTGAGTTTCTGGTTGCGTTGTGAGTTTCTGTTTTTAGTTGCGTTGTGAGTTTCTGTATTTGGTTACGTTGTGAGTTTCTGTATTTGGTTGCGTTGTGAGTTTCTGGTTGCGATATGAGTTTCTGTTTTTAGTTGCGTTGTGAGTTTCTGTTTCTGGCTGCATTGTGAGTTTCTGTATTTGGTTGCGTTGTGAATTTCTGTATTTGGTTGCATTGTTAGTTTCTGTTTCTGGTTGCGTTGAGAGTTTCTGTATTTGGTTGCATTGTGAGTTTCTGTTTTTGGTTGCATTGTGAGTATTTGCAGTACATGTGTTGTCAAACTGATGTTTTAATTTGCTGGTGTTTTTTTTCTATTCGCATGTGGGGGTTTTTCAGTTGGAGCATGTCAAGCTTTGTGCTTTTTTCTGCGCATTTCTGTATTTGGTTGCATTGTGAGTGTTTGCAGTGCGATTCTGTATTTGGTATTTGCAGCACATGTTGTGAAACTGATGAAGATGTTTTCTTAATATGCTGGGGGGAGGTTCTATTTGCATGCGTTTTCTTCAGTTGATCTCTCTCAGCCACTGTATTTTTATTTTATTTTTTTTTTGCGATTGATTGCATTTGATACATTTATCACTGTTGCAAGATTAAACGTTAACTTTAATGATTAGCAAAAGTAAATAACTTGCAGTAAAAATGCAGAACTATCATATTTGCAGCTGAGACAGGGAAAACAAGTGCAAGAAGGAGGGAAAGAAAAAGGGGTCAGCTGGGGTTATTCACTGGGCTCTAATACGCTCAATGAAGACATCTTATTAGGTAAAGGGATTACAAACCTGCTCACTTTAGGCCCATGCTGCCTGCTTTCACCTCTAAGATTCTTACTCTTTTAATCCGTCTCTTACTAGAAAAGAGAGTTAGGGTTTTATGTGAGGTCAGTGTTTGTGTGGTGCTGTGGTTTTGGGTCAGTTAGGGCTGTGCATTCAGACTCCAACGTATCCGATCTAGCAATGACACAGTATGTTATTTAAAGGGTTAGTTCACCCAAACACTGCCAAAATAATAATAAAAAAACACTGTAAAAGTAGTCAACGTGTCCATGTGCACGCTATAGTCTTTTGAAGCCATACAAGCCATTAATGTTTAAAAGTCACTGCTCACTATTCACTTTTGTATCTACTGAAAAGATCATTGTGGACATTTTGCTAAATATTTCCATTTCAGTTCCATTAGTTCAGTTGGGAAGGAGTGAGTAGATGTTTTTATTAATTTATATACACTTTAATAGTCTGTAGGTCATCTGACATAAAAGAAAGAGAAAAAGAACTTTAAAAATCACTTATTTGATCAGGGTCAAACCTTTCTTTTATTTATCTGAATAGCAGCATGCTTTACTGCTAAGTACTGAGTGTGAGAGGTTAAGAGTGAAGAAAGGGAGGGCCAGAGGAAATGAGAGGAAAACAGTGTAAGAGGAAAAAGAGAGCATTGACGTCTGTGAGAAAAAGAGCATCGGCCAGCCACAATCCCGTGCTGTTCAGGGGGAAGCGTATTTAAATGTGACATGATGTTTGGGGTAAATGAGGTGACCTTAACCCTGTGGGTCAAAGCCTGCTGTGTGTGCGTGTGTGCTTTCGAAGCGGGCGCGGGGTCCTAATAACCCATCCCCCGTGCTGTGATTGACGGCTCTTGTTTTTGTGAGTTTTTTTTCCCAGGGATCGGAACATCCCTAAGCTCTTAAAACACTTTGCACGACACAGATGCTGCTGGATTGTGTGACATGCTCTTCATGATAGATTTTCGTATTTGAAGTTCCTGCTTTGTATGACGTCTGTATGAATGTGAATGAGTTATGAATAACTAAATAATAAATAGTGTGCTACATTTTTAGGCTTATTTTAAAATATGGGTAACACTTCATTTCGATGGTCCACTTAGACATTCTACTATAAGTGACTTTGCAACTACATGTCAATTAATTCTCATTAAAAGACTGCCTGATTAATATCTGTTAACAGATAATTTGGTAACACTTTACAATACTGGTGCACTAATATGCATTAATTCATGCTTGATTAATGCACAGGTTGTATAACTAATGAAGAACTAAACCTTTAATTAATGATTACTGCATCAGCAACTAATAAAGAGTCTATATGATTAATAGATTAAAACATGAATTGCTATTAATTCAATGTGTCATTGTGTATTAATTCGTTAAGAACATATTTTATTAACTAATAGTGTAAATTAATGTGTTATTTACCACAATTAGTCAAAGCTATGCACTTCAACTTACAGTTGTCTGCTTTAATTAATCATTAGCTGATGATCTGCAAAGGTTATGACTTTACTTGTTGGGGCACATCATTATTAACTAGTCATTTAGTAATTGTAGTAATTTGCACATGAATTTGCACTAATAATGAAGTGATTAATCGTGTATTAATGCTTATTAGTGTACCTGTCATATTATCTGGAAGTTGAAATACAAGGCTTTGGCTCATTCTGGTAATTAACATATTAATTCACACTATTTGTTAAAAAATGAGTTATTATGGAATCAATCCACAATTACATATTTAATAAATAACAATTCATGTATGAACTAATACATTAAACTTACAGACTCTTAATTAGTTCCTAATGTAGTAATCATCAATGAATAGCTTAAATAATCATTAGTTACACATTAATTCAGTATTATCTGTGCATTAGTTAAGCATGAATTAATGCTTATTAGTGCACCCATATTGTAAAGTGTTACCGTTTATTTTGATGCACCCTAACAGACATTTTACTCACTATAAATAACTTTGCAAGCACAAGTCAACTTATCCTAGAAACCCAAACACCTCTACAAATACTCTGAGAATTAGTTGACATAGTTGCAATGTTACTTGTACTTAGTAAAATGTCTTCAGCGAACCATTGTAATGTGTGTTTACCGTATTTTAAAAAAGAGTTCAGTTAGAAAACTCTATATTCGGAAAAATCAGTACTAACATATTGTCCAACAGACAACTTTTTGTGTTTGTGCTCAAAGACAGAATGGGATGCAAGCAATGTATACTTTGGGACAAGTATTTGAAACTGATACTGTCTGTTAAATCTTAAGCCAGGAACACACCAAGCCGACGATCGGCCGTCGGGCAGTTTTTGTGCGTCGGCCGACTAAGTTTCCTCGGTGTGTTCCACATGGTTCTGTGCCGTCGGCTGAAAATAGTCCTCGTCGGCTTTGTTTCGCCCGATTTGAAAATGTTGAATCGGCGTCGGGCCATTGGGGAAAGAGAGAACTCTGATTGGCTGTTCAGCTTAGTGAAAGCATCAGTGCACGAGAATAAAAGCAAAACAGCAAGCAAAGAGGTCAAAACGGTAAAGATAGAAGGCTGTTCTTATGTTGCGTCATCTCACCTGAGTGTTTCTTGGCGAATATTTCAATATTAACAAGAGCGCAGTGGAATAAAGAAAGTGTTTAGCAGGATTGATATTCAAAACGGTAAGCACGTGCTGCTTTGTTTACGGTATGTGTATCTGCAGCCGGCAGCGTCGGTTTTCCTTTTTGAATAATGAATATAGACTAATATATCTGCAGAAATAGACAGTTGTCTTATTTACACGCAGGTCCAAAACACACATTATGGCTGACAGTCGGCTGCAGTTCCCTCGGTGTGTTCAAGTGCAGCTTTTTACCCAGACGAAAGCGGACGAGAGGCGACAACACAGTCGGCATTCATCAGCGCTAGTTCGTCGGCGTCGGATTGGTGTGTTCTGGGCTTTAAAGGACAAGGAAGCCCTGAGAAGACGTGAAACTCACCAAAGATGTGAAACTCACCGAGTAGTCAGGGGTATTCACTGATATGTGAGATTTCACTGAGATGCTTTCCAACAGGTTTTGTAGTTTTTGTCCAACTCCATTGACTTGACTTGGGACAAAAACTACGATAAAAACTTTGTCAGTGAACACCCCTGACCACTCGGGCCAGCAGCATGTCCAAATATCAAGCTTAAAGGGTTAGTTCACCCAAAAATGAAAATTAAGTCATTAATTACTCACCCCCATGCTGTTCCAACCCCGTAAGACCTTCGTTCATATTCAGAACACAAATAAAGATATTTTTGATTGAATCTGAGAGCTGGATCACTCTTCCATTGGCTTCTTAAGGGACTGGCTCTTGACGGCCCATAAAGTCATTAAAGAAAATGTTTAAATGTTCCATGTGCCTACAGCGGCTCAATTATAAGTTTATCAAGCGACGAGACTACTTTTTGTGCGAAAAAAAACATAAATAACGACTTTATTCCACTATTCCATTACTTCCTTATTGGCGCATGCGCGAGAACTGAGACGAGGACGTTCTCATTCGACCACTTCTTGCTCACCGCTTACGAGTTTTACCGCCCCCTACCGTATAAGATGATGATAAGGCACACTGTCGTTTTTTGAGAAGATTAAAGGCTTTTAAGTGCACCTTGTAGTGCTTAAAATACGCTAATTTTAAAGCGTATGTACAGCGCGCATCTTCCTCTGCTTGTAAACAGAAAGTTTTGCACTTCCAGCTATATCAGCACATCATCTTATACGATAGGGGGCGGTAAAACTCCTAAGCGGTGAGCAGCCGGTAACAAGTCGAAGGAGAACGTCCTCGTCTCAGTTCTCGCGCATGCGCCAATAAGGAAGTAATGGAATAGTCGAATAAAGCCGTTATTTATGTTTTTTTCGCACAAAAAGTAGTCTCATCGCTTGATAAACTTATAATTGAGCCGCTGTAGGCACATGGAACATTTAAACATTTTCTTTAATGACTTTATGGGCCGTCAAGAGCCAGTCCCTTAGGAAGCCAATGGAAGAGTGATCCAGCTCTCAGATTCAATCAAAAATATCTTTATTTGTGTTCCGAAGATGAACGAAGGTCTTACGGGGTTGGAACAGCATGGGGGTGAGTAATTAATGACTTAATTTTCAGTTTTGGGTGAACTAACCCTTTAACCGTTCTAGTTCATCAGAAACAATCTTAAAACATGACTTTGGGTGTAAAATACTGAACTTGTCCTTTAAGTGAATGTTAGGACAAAAATTATACTTGGGGGCTGGATCTGGGGAGGTCTAGTTTTGGTGTGGGTCTGTCCCCCGGAGGGTCTGGTCTCAACTACACCTGGTTCTAGATCAAAGTCTCAGTGAGATTCTGGACTGTGCACACCTCGGGTCCTTCCTTTAGTGCAAGTCAAGAGGGTTTTTTCCACAGATTTTATCATCATCACCCACAAATTACTTTATGGCTGTGATGAAACAAGAACGTTCTTGTTTCATCATTCAGTATGACGTTTTTCCACATCCCTTCAGAGCTGAAGTGAGCAGTTTATTCAGCACAGAGCTATCAGAGACATAATCATTATCTTTATCCAAACGATCCCTAAAACTCACATCTTCCCCAGCAGGCGTGTTCAGGGCAGAGTCTGTGTTTAACGTGACCCCATGACCCCCTTTATTCACCAGCTCCTACAACAGAGAGCAAATCCTTTAACCCTGGGGGTGTGACACTCAACCTTTGCCACAGCTGCAGTCAGCTGGCCCGGGCAGGACTGAAAGACGTGGATCAGTGAAAAGCGAAGACAATTGTGCGAGTCAGGCTCCTCTGACCTCTCTCTCTATTGTGTGTCCCTCCCTTCCCCCCCGTTTCTACTGTGAGAGCGATGGTGAGGCCGAATCTTCACAGGAAGAGTGATGCTCGCTGGGAAACTCACTCCACTTCTGACATACACTGACCCATTTTCTGTGATCTGTTTTTCTGAGACTCACAAAGAGAAATGCTTTTAAATGAAAATGATTATGCAGCTGCTTTGTTTCGTAAAGAGGGAAAGGTCTCACACGAGAGGGTGTCAGAGTTAAAGCGATTGCATAACGATCTCGGTCAGCGCAATTGTGACTTAGATGAAAAAAGCTGAGATAGTATTTTTCTAATGTGTATACACCTATTGTTGGTGTTGTTGTCTGCTTTTATACAGAAAACTACCAGTTCACCATAATATTTAAAGTGTCAAAAACTTTAATGTAAATGATAAATAAAATGCACTTGCAATTTTTTACAGACACAGTCGTACACATAAAGAAATGAATAATACTTATAACACACAATGAATATGAATGAATAATACATTATAAATGTGTATTTAAAATGTACACTCACATGAGCTGAGTTACGTATATCAAGCCTATCCAAATGACCTTTGATTACCTGATGGGACACACTTACCGCATAGTGTTATAAAAATGCAAGTAAAGATTTACATTTATTTACACATTGATTTTCAGTACTTTGCGTATGTGACAGACGACACTAGTTAGTAGTTTTGGTGGCAGGACTCCAGACTGCAACAAAATGGTCGCATTTTTGTGACCTTTTTTTCTGCTGGTCTGTGACTAAATTTTGACAGCGCTGAGAGATTCGTTCAGAAAGCCTTTGAATTTGCCGTAGTATTAATAACATGGCTGCAAAATTAGTGAGAAGCAATCAAATCTGGCAAACAATTCTCTGTTATAAACCACAGATCAAACAGTGCTGACATATGCAATCCAAGAGAAACATTGTGCGCTTATCAATCCACAACGACGCTAACTGTAACCATGGTATTGTGCCAGAAATAATCTAATGTTTTTACATTTCTCATCTCAGGCCTCGTACAACCTTTTAAGAGTGAAATTCAAGCCATTTTTCATGACTTTCAAGAGTTTTACACTTTTTTCACCACTTCATAGCTCTAAATAATCATCATTTTTAATGTTATTTTTAACGTAATAACCAGTAGATGGGGGAAAGGGAGCACTTATTGACTTGTTAGCCATTTCCAGTTGCTGAATCTGAAATCGCCCCCTAAACCCTCAATCCCTATTCCTTACGTTAGTCTAATACTGTTTACTTGAAAGAATGAATGAAAACAAGTAAGCTAATTTCAGACAGCCGTAGAGCGTACATCGGCTGTACATTTGTTATCGCGGTGCAATGTGGGATAGAATGAGTGTACTCAATAACATCCACTATGGTTTTGGACACTACTACAAATGGCTGTCCCCTCAAATGATGCACTATTTAAGGGTATAGGGGTGATTTCGGATGTGAAAAAGAAGGAAGAAGAAGTCTCATGAAAAACAAAAACTTTTCCTCAAATTGTAACTGAATCACACAGAAAGCAATTAAAGAGCGCTCCTTTTATAATCCCTGATGCTGTCGGTATGATACTAAAGTACAACAACGATACATTCAATTAGAGAAGAATACTAAAACAATTCCCAATAAAATGAGATTTTTGCATGTTGATGTTGTTAATTAACTGCCCTTATTAATCTAAATCAATAGTAATATCATTTAATTACCTTTATGGTAACAAATTCCCCCAGCGTCACCAAATAAGGTGCTGGTGCCAGTGACGCCATCAGTAGAACTTATTGGCACCAGACCGACTGCTCAAATGTTAGTTTGGAGCCTGGGTGGTTCTAATTAGGTGATAAAAAGTTGTTGCAAACATTTTACAAAATGCACATACTCACCATGAACCAATAAAATACGCAAGGCTTTACTTTTTACTACCAAATTATACATAATATCTCAGTAAAAGATTAACCTTTGAAGAGCTAAATGGCACATCCTTGGCAACAATTTAGTGGCAATTTAGTTTTTAGGAGTTCAGTGGATTATATGCTGAGTATTTCTAAGTCAATCATTACCCAACCTCAAACTCAAAATCCACCAGGCATTGGCCTTCGGAAATATTTGTCAATGAAATGAGAACTGTGCTGTAGCGTCTTTTAGAGTATGGTCTCCTCTCTCGTCGACTTCATAGCTTCCAGTGTGGCACTTAGCTCAGCCTCCTTGGCAGCGTGACGTTCGTTCATTACTGCCATTTGCTTCTCCAGACGCCACAGCTGCTCCTGGTGCTTTTTCCGAGAACTTCTGTAAGTGCTTGAGATTTTACTGTTGAAAAAGATGTTTGTGATTGATCCTAGCATTCCCATATTTGGTTGACATTTAGCTGTACACTGATAATGTCAATGCTAACTTGAAATAGAAAACTGATCGCACTAGTCTGAGTGGGATTCAAACCAGCATCAACTCAAGCGAGTCGTGGGCGCTAACAAGAATGCTAGTGAGTCTCTTGTGACCAGGAGAGTGAGGGTTTACTATCACAGCCTTTACACTGACACTCATCCCCATAAACTTCACTCCCATCTGGGTCACGGCACCAATGAAACTTGTAGTTTTTACACCATTCCAAACGAGATTCAAATCTACATCAACTAGCATGGGCATTGCATGCACTAACAAGGACACTGACAGTCACAAGCATCAGAGCTGGACAGTAACAGAGTACATTTACTTGAGTACAGTACTTAAAGGTGGAATACCTAAGATTTTTGCATTAAAATATCCCAAAATCACAAGGCCAGTGTTATATATTTAGTTAAGATGATAACTTACAATATTCCAAATGCAGTGGTGGAATGTAACGAAGTACAAATACTTCGTTACTTTACTTAAGTACATTTTTCACGTATCTTTACTTTACTTAAGTAGAATAAATAGTGCATACTTTTTACTTTTACTTCGTTACATTTTGCAGCAATTATTATACTTTCTACTCCACTACATTTCTACAACTTCTGTTACTTTTTCATTACATTTTCTGATCAGTTTTTCCCCTGCCAAAACGTAATCTGACCGTCCGTTCGTTGCACGTTTGTCTCACCAGTGATGTTTGGTTGCCATAGATATATCAACCCGGTCACACTAAATGCGTCTCGCACGCAGTGCGTTTGGTTTATAGTGCAATTTATACGCAAAAATTAGTTTTTACGTGCATAGGAAACGCACCGTGTGTAATACGTTTGGTTAGGATTATGGCAAGCCAAGAGGTTCAGAATTACACCATAAATGAATCGCGTTTACTGCCATAGTTATTAACATATAGTAAGGATAAGCATGATGTGTATATAGCTTGTTTCAGAAATGGTGACAACATTTTTTTTTTCCATCATTATTGAACATCATTATAGGAGTATTAGGTTGAATGAGTTAGAATTAAATGTTTTATTAATCATTAGAAAATAGACATTAAGAAAATTAATTATGCAAGTACTTTTACTTTTAATACTTAAAGTACATTTAAAATCAGGTACTTTTTACTTTTTACTTAAGTATGGTTGTCATTGTAAAGTAAATAGTTATCTGGTTATTTGTACTTTTACTTAAGTACTGAGATTCAGTACTTCCTCCACCACTGTCCAAATGTTTCAAACAATGTTTAAAGGTGCAATGTGTAAAAAAGTTGAGTATCTATTAACAGAAATGCAATATGACATCCATAACTATGTTTTCAGTGGTGTATAAAGAACTTACTTAATTAACCGTAATGTTTTTATTACCTTAGAATGAGACATTAATAGCTCCATAACCGCGGGAATCCCCTTCTATGAAGGTCGCCATGTTGTGACGTCATATTCCTACCGTAACCGAACGCGAACAAACAGCGCTACAGAACGCGTTTCATCACTACCTTGAAAGAGAAGTAGCGGAAAGCTGGAAGCTAGCCTTACACTCCGTGAGTAGTGACTTTTCCCTTGTGAGTGGTGTAAAATATGTAGTTGGGATTGTTTCATGTAACTTAGTTCTCCCTCGCTGTGTTATGGGTTTGTTATGTTGGGGATAGATGTGCTGTTACGTTCGTGAGACAGCCGATGATTAGTATTCATGTCATTGACCGTAAAACAGTACGTTACAGGAATCACTAAGCCGTCGATAGAGACTTTTAGATCACTAAAGTCGATCACGAAGAGTTTTCAAAATCAGAGAAAAAAGCCTATTGTGTGTAGTAAATAGTATCTATGGGATGCGGAGATGACATGATTGTAACAGCGCGCGCACTTCCGACCTTTGGACTCATGCGATGCGGACGCGTCCCAGCTCAGCCACAGTAACAGCTCATATTAGCCAGCTAATCTATTACTACCCTGTTAGAAAAAATATATAGCTGCTCCCTCGCTGTATTATGGGTTTGCTACAGTATGTGTGGAGAAATGTGCTGCTGGTTACGTTTGTGAGACAATCAGCTGATTACTATTATTATATTAAATTATATATCAAAACCCTTGATCCTCACCTGACTATGGCTTTGTAAACAGTATCCATGATGTGGTTTATAATGGACTGTGGTACAGAAACAGTGACAATGTTTCACACTCTTGGCTTACTCTGGCTATTCTCTGCTGTCTCAGCTGACGAGATGTTTGTCCCGTTTTAGCAACCGTAGCTTCTTCGAAAGGGAGGGGTGAGCAGTGGGCTGAGCCCTTAGTGCAAACCTGGTGCAAACTCGCAACCGAACCACTAGATGTCGCTAAAAATCACACATTGCTCCTTTAAATCGTGAGAAAATTGAGATTTTAACCAAGGAAACGGGGCGTGTGAGCTGGGAGTCGCCAGTAAATCGCGTCATATCCGTGTTACCTCGGTTTCCGCTCGTACTGCGTGTAGTCCTGCAAAAGCGGAAGTTGCAGTCGTGCGTTAGCGTCTATCAAGCAACAAACATCAGCTTGTTTCGCGCATTTGTTATGGAATGGAGAACAATTATTCTTTAGCGATTGCACCTGGTTCTGTCTACAAAGACAAGTCTCATAAACGCAAACGTCAACGAACGGGTCAACCAAACGACCCAAGAAGAATTTGGGACAAGAGAAATAAAACCAGCTCAACGTCGGTGTGGCATTTCCTAAATGGAGAGAACTTTGTTAAAAACTCTAACTAGAAAGAGACGCCGACCTTGCATGTGTTTTACTTGACAGGCGAGTAACACCTGTAATTTGTTCTGTATGCAAATTGCATGTCAGTAAACCATGCAAAACAATTAAGTTAGTATTATTGTTAGAATGTCTTGTTGTCTATGCATATGATGTGAAAAATCGCAAGGCCATATTCACCGCGAATACTTCTCGGAATGTGAACTGTTGGCTGTATCTTAGAAAACGACGTTTATCTGAAAAGTGTTTCAACCGTCCCGGCTCTCCCCTAACATCTGTGATAACTAATTTACTTTTAAACCTTACTTTTCTTGCAGTTATATCAGTTTAATGAAAAACAAGCATGTCATTAAACGCAACAGTTATAGAAATCGAACTTTACCTCATCCATGACAACTAATTTCCCGTCTGACTGATTTATACTGTCTATGATTTATCCACGGTGGAGTTGAAAACAACAGTTCCCATCATTCTGCGTTCCTCCACGGCGTCATCAAGCAAAGCCGTTGTTGTTGTTTTGAATGTAGCGCCCTCTAGCGGCATAAAATCTTAGGTATTGTAGCTTTAAGTATAATTTTGAGGGATCTGTACTTTACTCGAATATCCTTTTTGGAGAGTACTTATGACTTTACTCAAGTACATTTGAGAGGGAAATATTGTACTCTTTACTCCACTACATTTCTATCCATAACCGTGAGTACCGGTTACTACTTCTAAAAAAATTTGAAAAAAAAAAAGAAGAAAAAAATGAAAAATCTCGGAAACCCTGAATGTTGTTGTTTCCCTCTCAAACATGATTGGATTGTGCAGGCGCCACTGATTGGGCCAGCCTATCAGCAATTAACTTCAGCTTTCCGCCAAAGTCAACTCCATAGTCAGATTTAGATAAGAAACGAAACAATGGATGAGGACACAGCAGGTCCATCCCGGGAATGTGCCGACCCGTAGCCCCACTTCGCCAGACTATTTCAATTTACTGAATTTTCTGAAAATGTATTAAATGTTAAAGCAATATGGTAAAAAGATGAAAATGACTTGATTTTACTTTCAATTCCTTTCACGTTCTCCAAGGAATGAACATTAACATTTTTTCATAACTCCATGTGGGACATTTCTGTCCATAAATGTAAGCACTGTGGCAGTAGTAATGCAATATTTAGAAAAATGCACTCTTGTACTCTTGATACTCAAGTACTTCAGTACTTTATACTTAAGTAGACATCTGACAGTAGTACTTTTACTTGTACTTGAGTAAAATTTATTAAGGGGTATCTGTACTTTTACTCAAGTAATAAAGCTGTGTACTCTGTCCGCCTCTGACTAGCATCAGTTGCTAGTGTGCCTCTTGATGCCATGTAAGTGAGATTTACCTGCACATCTCTTACCAGCTTGCCTCAGTTATATATTATATATGACAGGATAGTTGTTAGCAAAGGGCTTGGGATTGTCAGAGAGTTTTAACGGATACGTTTTTCCAGGTCAGCTCCTGGAGGGCTACCTTCCTGCAGACTTCAGTTCCAACCCCACACCTAATTATCTGGTTCAGGTGTGTTTGACTGGGGTTGGAGCTGAAATCTGCAGGATGGTAGCTCTCTAGTAACAGAGTCTGAGACCCCTGCTCTAGGTATATTAGACCTTCTTGTTATAAACTGGGTGATCATATGACTACACACACAATTGTTCAGATAGTTATTAATGATAGTGTTGTGATGTAAAGTTCATGTGGTTTTGGGTTACTTGTAGTAGCGGGAGAGACGTGCATTCTCTTCTCTGTTGACCCTCCTCTGAGTGGTGCTGTCTGTGACCGCTGAGTCCAGCGACTCACGTAAAGCTGCCACTCTCTTCTTCAGTGATTGCTCCCTGCAACAGGAGGTAGAGCATCCACAGGTTAAGTAATGTGTCTTTTTTCATGAACTGTATGGGTTTGTATGTGTTTTGATGTTTTTTCTCACCTTTGCAGAGCTGCTTGCAGTTCTCTTAGGATAGAGCGATTGCGAGGACCAGGAATTTCCCCTTCAACTTCTATATTTGCCAGGTTGTCAGCAATTCTCTACAATCGAGACCAAGTATGTCACTTTTCAGTGCTTTTGGTATTAAGACCTGGTATACACCTGGTATTAAGATGCATTTTGGTAGATCGGATCACAAGTGGATGACGCTAAACATTACGGGAAGCGCACTAGCCATGCTGAATTTAAACTTTGTTGGCTGTAGACCCAAGTCTGGTTTGAAGACGAAAAACATCCGAAGCACAATGTTCTCTCACCATTCCTGATTTCTAACACACACTCACTGTGTTCGGCATTGGTCTTGAGATTGTCAGAGCAGAAACGAAAGGTCCGTTTACATTCTCTGATTTCCATCATCTTCAGGCCCGTTCAAATGTAAATTGCTTGAGCTTATTTTGTTCATTAGATCGAAAGAAAAAAACACACATTTACCCGCCCATAGACCTCCCTTTGAAGAAATCAGGACAGAAGTGGTTGAAAGTGGACAAAAGAGACAGATTAAAACACCAGGTGTAAACGGGCATGAGTCTCTCTCGTCTACCTGGGACCCGATCAACCAAAACACATCTTAATAGCAGGTGTAAACAGGGCCTTAGATCAGCTGGACTAACCTTCTATTGACAAATTGACTACAGAAATTGCAAGAACAATTGTAACGTCAATATTTCAGGGTCTGAAGTATTAAAGTGACCCTATTAAGCTATGTTAAAGGTTCCTAATTTTGCTTTGGAAGTCACCAACAATAGGTTTATATGCATTCAAGGTTAATGTATATTATTATCTCTTATAATATACACTGCAGCTTATTATTACACCTATTACCATATCTACATTTCAGCTCTGGAGGCAGGCTATACAGTGATATTGGCCTTGCTTTTTATGTATAAATTCCAGTTGGGTCCTCATCCTGTTGAAGTGCATGCAAAGTGGATTCGCAGTGGTAAAAACAGCGGTTTCTCAACATGTCAACATCACAAACCAAACTCTTCTAATTTCAGCAACAACTACAGTGTTTAAGGGCAGATCAAGGTAGACATTTTTCACTGGCAGTCAATGAAGACCATTGGCTGGCATAATTAGAGTTTGTTAAATTGTTATGTACGTATGTAACAGGAAGTGAGACTGGAATTACCGATGACTCGTTTCAACGGTTCAGAATCGATTCTTTCTTTTAGGTGACAATACGTTTTTTTTGTCTTGCACTTTGATCTTTAAAACTCTTTTACATTTGCAAACAGCTATATTACAAACTGCATAAAAGGTCATATTCGAAAAAGCATAATAAGGGCACTTTAAACTTAAGCTGAACATATTGTCACATGTTGGTCCTGTCTTGTATTGCACATGGGTGTTGTTTTGTTGTGCCATGTGTTTCTGTGATTGTTTGATCCTTCCCACTCGTTACCTGATTAGTGTTTAGTTGTTCCACCTGTTCCCCTCTTGATTTGTTCCCTTTTTAAGTCTCCTCATGTTTGCAGTCTTGGTCGGTTCGTTGTCATTGTCAGATGTTTCTCTGTTCCTGGTTGGCGTTCCCTGTATTCTTGACCCAGTGTTTGTTTCATGTTCATTTATTCTGTTTTCCCCCCTCGTGGGTTTTTGTTTTTGTACCCATTTTTCATTGTAAATAAACCTTCCTTGTTTTGCACTTGAGTTCTCCTTTTCGTAAGCGCGAACGTGACACATATTACCCAGATGATATTGCATTTTGAGACCATGCAAACATAAACCAGTGGTGTCCTGCACCTGGGGGTGACCTTCCAGCAGAATTTAGCCCTAGCCCTAATTAAACACACCTGGACATGCTAATCGAGGCCTTCAGGATCGCTAGAAACTTGAATCTAAACTCTGCAGGAAAGTGGCCCTCCAGGAACAGGATTGAACACCACTGTCCTAAACAGTCAGAGGTGAAGATATCACATTGTGCAGGCTTATGAAGAAAAATAAGCTTTAAGGTCATTCCTATTTTTTCTCATATGATGTCAAAGCACCTGCTGGGTGGCTCTCCTCTCCTCCAACTCATCCCGCAGACTGTCCAGGATCAGAGCGCCAGCAGAATCTTGGGCACTCTGGACCATCAGCGCCAGGTCCAAACACCGTCTCTCTTTTTCCAGAAGCCGAAGATTCCCACGCATCTCTGACATCTCCTCCTGAGTAAGATTAAAGTTACGAGAAACTGTACATTTCAACTGTGAAGTAAATAATGATAAAACTGCATTGCATCACACTCATGACATATATATATATATATATATATAAAGTATTAAAGATACAATATGCAAGATTGTTTCGCCACCAGGGGTCGCTAACCTCTTACAATAACAAAGGCGTAAAGGACAACTCTGGCGCAAAATGAACCTTTAGTCTAATTACACATTGTTACCTAGTCAACCGTTATCTGAGATTTGTTTTCATGATTGCCGAATGTAAATAGTTTTATCTCTAAAAACAGTTTAGCCTATAACGCTAGTATAATGCTAGTATATAGGGCATAGAGTAATGACAAATAAAAATCGCTTGCTATTATCACTAACAAGGCTCAAAATAGCCCCACACTAACACGACAGCATAACAAGGGTCCCTACATTCAAACCGAAGCATTGAGAACTTTGTCAGTGTCCATGCAGTTTAATAAGAAGATATTTTATACACACAGTCAACTTCGCGAATACAGGAAGAAGCCATCTTGGAAAAATAGTCTCTACCAGTCGATCAAGAACGCCGATCCAAGTGCGCTGGTGAGATGTGAATAAGGTGATAAGGTGAGCGTGAACAGTAGGCTACGTGTACATATTGAAGAGAAGAAAACGGTTTGTGTTTGTGTTTCTTCTGGAAACAATGGACCATATGAGATTCTGCTCAGTTCATCGCACAAGGATCGGCGTTCGTAGATCGACTGGTAGAGACTATTTTTCAACGATGGCTTCTTCCTGTATCCGCGAAGTTGACTGTGTGTATAAAATATCTTCTTATTAAACTGCATGGACACTGACAAAGTTCTCAATGCTTCGGTTTGAATGTAGGGACCCTTGTTATGCTGTCGTGTTAGTGTGGGGCTATTTTGAGCCTTGTTAGTGATAATAGCAAGCGATTTTTATTTGTCATTACTCTATGCCCTATATACTAGCATTATACTAGCGTTATAGGCTAAACTGTTTTTAGAGATAAAACTATTTACATTCGGCAATCATGAAAACGAATCTCAGATAACGGTTGACTAGGTAACAATGTGTAATTAGACCAAAGGTTCATTTTGCACCGGAGTTGTCCTTTAATGCCGTACATTCCGCATTAAGCAGAATTATGGATCTTGTCGTCAAGCTGATGGATCTTTTTTGGATGAGTGAATACATTGATTTTTTTTTTTACATGACTGTAGTATGAAGCAGGGTGCGATTGCTAGACTTAAGTTATACCAGCGCCACATGCTACGCGAGTCCCGCGGCTATAAAGGAATAAGGACATTTTACCAAACTACACGCTGAATTACTCACACAGGTCAGTTTATTAGAGGAATTAAACTTGAGGTAACACAGCGCTGCTTCACTTGCTCTAACAGTTTCACTATCACACTAAACGCCATTTGTGTGTATTGAATGTTGTAAGTTGGGTTGTTTGTTGGCTGTATAAAGCTAGATTAACATTAGAGAATAACATACAGATCATATTCTAACTGTTCATCATGTTGAAATATATAACACTGTTTAGTTTTATATACATTGATTTGCTCAAGTAACATGCAGCACTTGCGTCTCTGTCGAGTCAAGTTAGTTGCGGACGTGGAGCTCTCGGCATCTGGAAAGATGTTGATCTTCGTTTTAGTCCGCTTTTTGTCTCAAAGTCTGCTTGCCATGGTCCATAATGTTTGAATAAAACCCTGCTAGCGACGCTCACGCTGTTGAGCACGCATAATGGTCATAACCGACCCAGTTGTCCACGTCTGTCGCCATGGTTACTACTGCAGGACGAGGTCAAACCTGGCGGAAACCGGGGGTAACGTGGATATGACGTCATTGACAGGCGACTCCTCACCGCTGCTCACACGCCCCATTTCCTTGGTTAAAAATCGCAATTTTCTCACGATTTACAAATAGTTGGAAACATTTGTGATATTGTAAGTAATCAACCAAACAAAATATATAACATTGGCCTTGTGCTTTTTGGATATTTTACTGCAAAAATCCTGCATATTGTACCTTTAAGTATAAAACATGTTCTGAATAAAGGAAGTAGGGGTGAACTTTTCAAAATTGCCCACCCTGACTGTCACCAGCTCATACAGTAGAACCGCTTTCTCTTCTTTAGTGTTTTTGGAAAGTGAACTGGTGCGACCTCTGGTCCCTGTAAGCGTGCCAGTGTCAGGACTGATCTTGCCCTCTCCTGCTTTGACCCGCTGCGGGATACACATTGCGGCCCTGTCCTGTTTCAGCCTGGCGATCCTCTGGAGAATTACACCAGCCTGGCCCTCAAACTCCTGTCCCGATAAGCTGGAGTGTACAGAAAAAGAGAGAGAGAGGCTTTTCAGAACTAAGATGACGTCTGTTTCATTATCAGACCAAAATAAGTGGATTGATTGAATTGGTTTGGGAAGGTAATTGCAATTTAAGCCCTTGTAATTAATCTAATTAGGATTTAAAATTAGATTAAAGCTTTGGTAAGATATTTACTCTCAGATTTGAGCTGGATACCTATTTGCATTGAAAATAGTATGCAAATGTGCATAAATGGATTACCTAACACTAGAGAAACAGAGGTATTTTAAAATACATTTTTAAGCTGAAAGTAAAGT
The DNA here is from genome assembly GCF_016745375.1 of Pimephales promelas. The sequence continues at coordinate 743,606 of NW_024121140.1, forward strand.
GTAAAAAAAAACTGTCACTGCATATTAATTTGCATACTATCCATCCTAAATAGTATTCAAAATTAGAATTAGAGTGTCCCAAATTGTTAGAAATTGTTAGACTTTTTCCGGTTAGAAATTCGAAGTGCAGATCCGTGCACACTCTAACGGCTAATATTTCCCACAACGCATTGCGTGTTGGACGAAATTTCGATTAAAACTACAAACATGAATAAAAAGTGTTTAACTACAAACATGGCAAATGTTCGAGTCTTGACGGTTTCATAGAGGTTTAAATAGAGGGGTTTGAGTGATTAATTATCAGTATCTAACCTTATTAAAAGATATTTATTCAATGTTATCCACATTATATTTCATCTGCAACAGCATTGTGAACTTTTGTAATGATACATTTGGTCATTAACTTTTCAATGCAATTTTATGCAAATTCTAAACACATGAGCAGAGTTCTCCGCATGAAAGAGCCACGACTGACAGATCAACGTGCTAAAACATGTCTCTGAAACCATAGATATCAATGTAAAGGCTATATTTCTCACAGCGGAGTATTTATCGTCATCACCGGCGGCCATCTTGTCACACACAGGCTTTCTGGCGGGCTCTGTGGTATCTGATGTAAGAAATACTCTTATCTCGTTGAAATCTTGACGGATTTACAAACGGTTTGGTTCCTTACAAACGTTATTAACGTGGCTATAATTCTGGATAATTATTTATTTATACACTTATTATTCATAAGTATGCAGTATCATAACTACATCTCTCCTGTTTATAACAAACCAGACCGTTTGAAAATCGGTCGAAAATTGAGCAAGTTACGGTGATTTAAAAAGTACATGCACCATCAAAACAATGTTACCAGTGAGCGAGCTGCCTGTGACAAGATGGCCGCCAGGTGCTGACGTCGACCTCCATTGGCCAGCAGCACGGACGAGATATCTAGCCTTTATATAGATATCTATGTCTGAAACGCCCACACGGGTCAGAGCCGGACCAAGATGAATGCTATTGGTCAGCACTGCAAATTGGTGATGGTGTCAAAAGAATATGTCTCTACCATCTCAAGTCCTTCCAGTGAATTTTTTTGTTTTGCTGATTCCCGTTGCATTTCGCATATCTCGTGCAACAGTAAATATGATGCAACAACCTGTTTGTTCTGTTCTCAGCGCTGCTCTCTAGTGGACTGGAGGATGGCTCGCCTTTGTCCGTGTTCACTTCTGAGAAGTCAGACTGCGGTGTGCTTATTTGTTCTGTATGAAAAACAACACTGTATTTGTGTGTGTGTGTGTGTGGTTGTACATTAATGTGTTTGTGTCACATGAGCTGTAATTCAAAGAGTGTGCAGCACCTGCGTTCTGTTGTTTTCTGGCTTCGTACAGGGATAGTAGATCACTGTAAGCCTCCTCACACTCCTCACTGTCAATCAAAAAGCCATTATCAGCATACCATTCACACACACACACACACACACGCTCCCAGTGCCAATCTTAGGGGCCAAAGGTCAAGGTTTACAATACCAAAAAGAGTCAGGTAAACTGTTTCAGTATCCGTTCTAGAAGCAATCGTGATATGCCAAAGGGTCTAAACCCTGATCCTGGATCAGTGGCAGTTTTTGGCTCATGCAGTGGGAGACAGAGGTGAAGACAGCAGCACACCAGTATGCGAGAGCCATGTGTAGAGCCGAGCTGTCTGCCTCCTGTCGGCTAAGACTCATGCTCAGCTGCTCTGATTCTCCTTTCCTCCTGACCAGTGCGCCATTCAGGCGCTCATTCCGAGCTTTCAGTCGCTCCAGGCACCTGCTCAAACAAAGCACACTTGTCAGAGATTCAGCAGTTCCAGCCTTTCAAACGTATACAAAGATTACGGCTTACTAAGGCCTAACTATTTGACCAACACCCTAACTCAAAGTATTAAAGGGATAGTTTACCTTGAAATACATTTTTGGCGTGTTTTAGCTTACCTCAAGGGCATCCAAGATGTTGGTGTCTTTGTTTCCACAGTATTTTCAATTTTGATATTTTTAGGTCAAACCGTTCTTGTCTGTCAGTCACATAATGGAGGTCTATGGTCACCACCTCAAAGAGCATGCACAGAGAAGTTAAAAATTAAAGTTGATTTATAGACTCATAAATGTAAGTACACATTGATGGCCAAAGGCACAAAACGGTTTGTATGAGAAAATACGAGAGTATTTATATCGTTTTTACCTCTTGTAACCACAGCCACATCCAAGTGATCTGAGGGCGCGGGCACTTTGGTCTGCGCAAGCGCCAGAAATGATCTCTTCGGAAGCAGAGAAATGATCGGAAATGATCTTTGCTTCCGAAGAGATCATTTCCTGCGCTTGCGCAGACCAAAGCGCCCGCACCCTCAGATGACGGACATGGCTGTGGTTACAAGATGTAAAAATGATAAATACTGTTCATTTTTTCACACAAACCGCTCGTTTCGTGTCTTAGGCCATCAATGTGTACTTACATTTACAAGTCATTAAATCATCTTTAATTTGGACTTCTCTGTGCATGCTCTTTGAGGTGGTGACCATAGACCTGCATTATATGACTGACAGACAAGAACGGTTTGACCTCAAAATGTAAAAATTGAAAATACTGAGGAAACAAAGACACCTACATCTTGGATGCCCTCGAGGTAAGCTAAAACACACCAAAAATTTATTTCAAAGCGAACTATCCCTTTAAGCTGGTATTCGGCAAGAAATAAAAATTCACCCTATCTGTTATCCATGTATTAAAAAAAAAAAATTGTTTGTTTTTTGACCTCGTAATTGTTCATTTAAATGTCAAAATAACAAGGTCACATTCAGATCTTCAGATCAGGTCTTTTTCTATAATCCGTTTAACTTGGATGTACATCACACACACACAAATATAACACAAATATATATAGTGCGAATATGAATGACACCTCAAATTATTTATCTTTTACATGATTTTGGCTGGGCAGACAAGGCAAAGAAATCCTATAGTCTAACAGTAAAGGTGGGCTAGCTATATAGTGATCAGAACAACAAAGACTTGAGGGTGGACTCTTTTAAATTTTGACAGTGAGAAATTACCCTATAGCAACCATCGAGAACAGCCTAGCAACCGCATAGCCACTCAGAACACCTGACCAACCAGTCAATAACCATCCAAAATGCCCTGTTTTGCATCCTTATGTATTTATTTATTTATTTATTTATTTTGAGATCTTATTATTGGACTAATGGTCAGTGATTATCTGGGAGAGAGAGGAGGGAATGGATTCAAGAAGTGAGTACTGATGAATAAATCGATTAATCTCTCACCTCTGCAGCTTTTCTATCTCGGCCTGAAGCACAGAATCAACGGTGCAGGGAGATGAAGGGGAGTCCGGCCTGGAGCCAGGCAGTTTGCGGGACAGCAGAGGGGATCCAGGATATGGAGGAGAGGAAAAGGAAGGGCTCGAAGTTCGACTAGAGGACAATGATGGACTAACAGGAGGAGAACGACTCACTCCGTACAGCCACTTCCTCTTCAGGTCCACTAACTGCCAAAAGATGAGTTCAACAACAGTGAAAGTTAGAAAATTTAAAAATACCTAATGAGCATTTATTATTTCATCAAATGTCTTACTTGAAGACTTTTTAACTTATTTAAAATGTTTCAGTGGCATATGAACTATTAATATTGAAATATATTTTAATATAATTATATACGCAATCATATTCTAGTATACTTTTAAAATATTCACTATATCTAATGTGACCAGCTCTAATATGTAAAAATTGGGAATTTCCCAATCAACCTTTTCCATCAGCCACTTTTTCTCGTCCTCAAGATCAATCAACAAACTTTCGGCTTCTATAAGCTCTTCCTGATGGCTCTTCAAAGAGGTGTTGAGGTCTTGGTTGTGTTTGTACAGTGAGAGAACATCCCGCTGATACTGACGTCTCTCATCAGGGGGAAGAGCAGAGGGGTATGAGATCCCCAAATCGCTCTCCATCTCCTCCAGCACCTGGATCAGATTACAGAGATCAGAGCCTGAGGGAGTTCAGACGCAGTCGAGTGCATGCATGCTACTGCGAGAGGCTGGATGAGCACCTGTGTGGCCTTCACCCAGCTCTCCCGGGCTGCAGAGAGATGGTGTGCTTGAACTATCTCCGAATTCTGCGTTTGAAGCCTGAGCATCTTCCTCCCATGACCGCTAGAGGTCTCGAGAGCAGAGAGGACCTTCTGTAGATCGTTCCAAAGATCACTGCTGCCCCCTGCGGAAAAACACATTTAGGGTTTTTTTCTTTTTATGTACATTTCCAAATTATGCTATATTAAAATTATTCAGACAATTAACTTTCAAAAAATACTAAAAAAGTAAAGAAAATAAAATGTGGCAAAACATCACTAATAATGTTGAAATGTATTATAGTTAATAACAATAATATTCTCAATTTATAATATTCAGTATTTTTGATTATTTAATTATTAAAAAATTAAATTACTTTATTCTTTAGAAAGTTATTATTATGCAATTTTAGTATGTATACAAATATTATATTACAATTATATAAATATGAATACAATAGCATGTTTTTTATTATTAGTGTTATTTTATTTTGTGAGGTTTTTTTTGTAAGAACGAATATGGATGAAGTTGGGAGGAAACATTCAGCAAATAATGTTGAATAATGTTCGAAATGAATGTAATAACTTGTATTATTAATTATTATTATAATTCTTTATAATAATACACCTAGTTTTTCTCCCAATCCATCCATTTCATTCTTACAAAAAAATCTAAAGAAAATGTTGCAAAACATCACTATTTTTAACATCAAATTCCTAGATTTTTTATGAACAATGTTTTTATTCAAATTAGTATAATTAAACATTAGTTGCTTGCACTCCATTATAAACACAATTCATAAATTCAGTGATTTTTAGTTTATTTTTCCTTTGAAAAAAAATTTATAAAAGTCTTGATTTAGAAAAACATACTTGCATGTGTATAGGAAATGTTGAAGTTAAAGTTTAATAAGTGGTTCTGCATATGGAAACAAAAGTCTGGCAGGACCAATAGTCTGGTAAATAGCAGGCTGTCCGTTCTGACACAGCATTTACTGTGATGGACGATGAGGCATTGCATAAACAGAACGTGCCTTCTGAGTCCCTGCAGATGTTCTTGGTCTTGGTCTCCACAGATACTTTGCCAGCGTCCGCCGCTGTGAGGCTGCAGGCTGAAGATCTCAAGCCCTGCTGCGGGACGCACCCATCGACACACACGTGACCCTCAGGAGGTTTCATCTCTCTGAGAACACAGACCCTTTCACATACTGTACATGTTAGAGCAAAACTACATCGTTTGCAATTGATTGAGACGGGCATTACCGTGGTATTTGTAGGCAGTCCATCTTCCTGTTGAGCTCAGAAATGATCTGCAGTAAAGTGCTCACCTCCGTCTCACACTGTGCCAGCTCGGAGTCCGCTGACTCCAGACTGTCCGATCTCTGCTGGAACGTATCGCTTGTGTAAAATAATGTGCAAAACCAGTCTTTACTTACTTCAGATATATTGAGCTAAGTTGGGTTAGGTGGAATGACACATATCAACTGGAGATGGTCCTCACTGTAGAACACAAAATTTAGATCTGGATCCAACTCCTCCCACCTTACATATACCTAAACCTGCCAATCTCCGCCCCCTGATCCCTAACCGCACCCCTAATCCTACCCATCCCAGCCCCTGATCCCTAATCCCACCCCTAATCCTACCCATCTCAGCCCCCGATCCCGAACCCTAACCCTAATCGAACCTATCTCCGCCCCCTGATCCCTAACCCCACACCCTGATACAACCCATCTCTATCCCTTAGATCTGGATCCAACTCCGCCCCTTGATCCCTAACCCCACCCCTAATCATACCCATCTTCGCCCCCTGATCCCTAACCTCACCCTTAATCCTACCCATCTCTCCCCGATCCCTTAACCCCACCCCCTGATCCCAAATCCTACCCATCTCTACCCCTTTGATCTGGTTTCAACTCTGCCTCTTGATCGCTAACCCCACCCCTAATCATACACATCTTCACCCCCTGATCCCTAACCCCACCCCTAATCATACCCATTTCCGCCCCTGATCCCTAACCCCACCCCTAATCCTACACATCTCTGCCCCCTGATCCCCAACCCCACCCCTAATCCTACCCATCTCTGCCCCCTGATTGCTAACCCCACCCCTAATCCTACCCATCTCTGCCCCCTGATCCCTAACCCCACCCCTAATACTACCCATCTCTGCCCCCTGATTGCTAACCCCACCCCTAATCCTACCCATCTCTGCCCCCTTATCCCTAACCCCACCCCTAATCCTACCCATCTCTGCCCCCTGATCCCTAACCCCACCCCTAATCCTACCCATCTCTGCCCCCTTATCCCTAACCCCACCCCTAATCCTACCCATCTCTGCCCCCTTATCCCTAATCCTACCCATCTCTGCCTCCTTATCGCTAACCCCACCCCCTGATCCCTAACCCCACCCCTAATCCTACCCATTTCTGCCCCCTGATCCCTAACCCCACCCCCTGATCACTAACCCCACCCCTAATCCTACCCATCTCTGCCCCTTATCATCAACCCCACCCCCTGATCCCTAACCCCACCCCTAATCCTACCCATCTCCACCCCTTAGATCTGGATCCAACTCCGCCTCCTGATCTCGTGTACTTCAATGGGGTGCTACTGATCAACTGGCCTAAAATAAGTATTTAAACACTTTCATTCAATATAATCCAAGTAGCATCTGCAAACAAAGGATGCTAGAGCTCAGAACTAAATTCAATGACATTTAAATTTAGCTGTTGCTTTCATCCAAAGCGACTTACAATTGCTATATATGTCAGAGGTTGCAACTAGGGGTTAAGTGTCTTGCTCAGAGACACATTGGTGTCTCATAGTGGATTCGAACCCGGGTCTCTCACACCAAAGGCATGTATCTCATCCACCGTGCCATCACCACCCCATTAAATGACAGAAATGTCATTCAATGACATTCATTGACTATTGTATCACAGGCGTAGTTCAATTCACTCTGAATGTTCCACTAACATGACAACCATGAGTCCGAATAGTTTCATTTGGAGCATATATCTACATTGTTCTATAATGTAGATTTTTTTTTCTTTGTACAATCAAAACAAACTGTTGAAGATGCCTATAAAACAATATGGGTGTTGATGTTTTCTGCACTCTTTTGTTCTGAGGGGAGGAGGAGGAAACAGGCATCCTGTAACTGCACTTCCTACAGCCGCATTGTGGAGCTTACTGTGAAAAAGTAGCTCTCAAACTGTTGTTCTCAGTATTCAGATATAAATATCATTTGGTTTCAGGACCTCTTTTGCTGTAAATGTTTCTTCCAGTGAATTGAGTTTGGTTTGAAACTGGTGACTATTCTAAATTCCCTTGGCTTGACATTTCATCATTTAAACCGTTATTAAAATATGATCATTACTAAAAATAAATACTGTTTTTTACAAGGTTGCATTAACATGTTATTAAAAACAAAAACTATTTTTCTGCTTTTTGGATCAGACTGAGAGTACATCCCAGAAACTCACCTGTGTCATTTGTCTGATCTTGGTTGAGGTCCTGTCCTGAATGAAAGAGTGGTCCAGTGCTGTCTCTGTGTCTTCTGCTCGCTGAGCTTCAGAAGCTTGTGTGAAGTGTGTATGCCGTGAGCTTCAGCACATCCTGATCAAACACGCTTCTTCTCCACATTACTGGGCTAAACCTGCTCTCTGCTCCACACATCTCTTCTCTTCATTGTCGTCTCCACCCACTGTCTTTTTAGATCTTTTCCTGTTGGGTTTATTTTTTGACTCTTTCTCTAGGCTATAGAAGATTTTTTTTTGATAAATCTTATTGTTTATAAATAAAGTATTTTAGACTACAGTTTTGTATTGATTACTACAGTAGCCTACTACAGTGCTAATATTTGGTAACATGGTTTTAATGAAAATGGAAGACTAAACAATTCTGTATGCTAAGCCTACAGGAGAAGCTGTAATTAGATTATTCAGGATAAACAATCACAGTTCAGGGATTATCATTCAAATAGAGAATCTGAAGCTTCAACTGTCTATTAATTGTTTCTATAAGATTTGTAACATGATAAATTATAGGAGTTGTTTTGTAATTCAGACATTCAGGTTATCCAAACTGACATTTTATGTAGCCTACCTACGTGGTCAAGAGGTGGTAAAACTTTACTTTAAAATGTTAGGCTATTAATTGTTCACAGAGCATTAACCATTGCAAACAGATACAACTTTTGATCTTAAAAATGTAGTATTAAATGCTACATTAACTCGGTAGAAATAGGCTATGTCCATGTTAACTAATGCAGAGGGTTAAACTAATGTAAATACATTTTTTGTTTATTATGAAGTGTTATCAGCCGATGCTTTTTTCTCTGTTTATTGTTTTCTCTGACTTGATTTCTATTTAGTTTAGTAGGCTGGTGATGATGGAGAAAAAGAGTCGTAGCTGCAAAATCGCAGGCACAGCGCGAGGCGTTTTTTACCGGTCGTTGAACGTCACTTTTTAATCCAGCCGTCCAATCAAAGTGGAGGAGGGGCGAGACAAACACCGCACCGACCAATCAATCTTCACATTCTACGTGTGCAACGAAACGACAACAACAAAACTCTTCATCCAAAATTGACGTCAGAGCAAGTACGTTACATTGTATAAAAAATTTTATTTTCATAAACAAACTATTTGCGAAATAAGGTATTCCGCATATCATAGCACATAATAGTGTCTCAACTAAAAGAAAAACGCAACGGAGAGAATACTTTTTCTTTTCAGAAGCTGGGCTTGCATCGTTCTTCCAGTCCGCTAGAGGCGTCAAAGAACAGAAACACCCTTCAGAACTCGCCTCTGAAAGTCAACGACACAGAAGGGAACGAGGAAGTGTTGCAGAATATTTATTTCTCTACTAAACTCATATTTTCATCTATTGTATGTTCGGTAAGTTATTGTTTTACGTTATTTAGCTATTGTACTTGTGCTGCCTGTTAACTTTACATGTCTCTTATGTTTATTAAATTACGGTTTTTGCTTTATTCAAACAAATATTTAAAAACGTACCTTTAAAAAGCTAATTTAGGTTTAGATTTTAAGATAAGTCTTATTAGAATACGAATTTAATACTAATCATACACTGTTCCTTCGTTGGCCAGAGAAGAACTGGCCCCAGACTCAGCCTGGTTTCTCCCAAGGTTTTTTTCTCCATTCTGCCCCTGATGGAGTTTTGGTTTCTTGCCACTGTTTCCTTTTCTGTTGGCTTGCTTAGTTGGGGATATTTAATATTCAACAATATATTGATCTGCCTTACTTAAGGTGGACGTTGACGCAATTTTCTTCTAGAAACAAACTTGTTTGTTTTGTATTATTATCATGTTATTACTGTCAATCATTTTTATTGAAATCATCAGAGAACTGTTTGGGTTTACTTAACCCTTATTCTTTAAAATGTTAAAAAATAAATGTATTACAGTAAAAAAAGATACAGTATTTTAGTATATGTTTGGTTTATGTACATATATATATATATATATGTGTATTTTTTTTTTACTGTTGTTTACTGTCTATGGGTTGGTGTCAGGTGGTTGCGATGGAAACCCCTGAGCCCGGCCAGGCAGATGGAGAGGAGCGTATGATGGACCTGAGACCCAGGACCCGGTCCAATCCGGAGGGTGCGGAGGACCGGCGCAGCAGCACTGGAAGTCTGAACAACAGTAGCCTGGCCTCCCCCCCGCAGCCGGCCGTGGGCAGCCGTGTAGAGGGTGAGGGAGAGGCGGCCAGCTCCGATAGCCCACCAATATCTGCCACCACCATCCCAGCCGCTGCCCCTGCCACTGCCCCTGCCCCTGCCCCTGTAGCGGCGACAGGAATCAGCACAGTCAGTATGCCTACGCTGGCTTCTGCAGTGAAGGAAAGGCCTAAACCCCCTCAGCCATCCATGGCCGCCCAGATCCCGCCATCAGCAGAGTTACACCTGCGGGCACCACGGGTCAACTGCCCCGAGAAAGTCGTACGTGTGGCAATAAACACAACTTCACATTATTTGGTGCATCTGAAAATACTTTTGTCATTCAATTATATCTTTCTTAAACAGATCATCTGTTTGGACCTTTCAGAGGAGATGTCTCTACCAAAACTGGAGTCCTTCAATGGGTAATTTCATATCTATTTTTTTTTTTAATTTATTGTTATTATTAAATTATTTTCCTTGATATTACACTACCGTACAAAAGTTTTAGATCAGTAAGATTTTATCATGTTTTCAAAAGCAGTCTCTTCTGCTCACTAATGCTGCATTTATTTGATCCAAAATACAGTAAAAACTCTAATATTGTGAAATATTTGTTTACAATTTTAAATAATTTCGATTCTATTTGAAAATGGAATTTATTCCTGTGATCAAAGCTGAATTTTCAGCATCGTTACTCCAGTCTTCAGTGTCACATGATCCTTTAGAAATAATTCCAATGCTGATTTGCCTGGACAAGAAACATTTATTATTAATTCAAGAAATTATTCAGTGTTTATTTTTTTTTTTTCAGGATTCTTTGATGAACAGAAAGTTAAAAAGAACAGCATTTATCTGAAATGGAAAGCTTTTGTATCATTATACACTACTGTTCAGAAGTTAGGGGTCAGTGAGAAATAAATTAATTAATACTTTTATTCAACAAAAATGCATTCAATTGATTTACAAAAGTTACATTAAAGACATTTATAATGTAAATGCTGTCCTTCTGAACTTTATTTTCAACATTGATAATAATAAGAATATTTCTTGAGCATCAAATCATCATATTAGAATGATTTCTGAAGGATCATGTGACACTGAAGACTTGAGTAATGATGCTGAAAATTTAGCTTTACACAGGAATAAATTACAATTTGAAATGTATTCAAATAGGATATATTATTACTTAAAAATTATATATATTCACAATATTACTGTTTTTGCTGTATTTGGATCAAATAAATGCAGCCTTGGTGAGCAGAAGAGACTTCTTTTTTAAAAAATGAGAAAATCTTATCGATCTAAATCTTTTTGAACGGCATTATATTCTATTTGAAATTACAAATATATATTTCTATAAATGTATTGCATTATGTAAATGATTTGCATTTCCAGATCCAAGACAAACGCCTTAAATATTTCACAGAAAATGATTGAGATGTTTGTGAGAACCAAGCACAAGATTGACAAAAGGCATGAGTTTGCTCTGGTGGTGGTGAACGATGATGCCATGTGGGTGAGTGGACTAACCCACAGCTTCGACTACACTGTCATTTGGACAATCAAACATGTCTGCCGTTGAATTAGACTGTCTTTGGATAGTTCACAAACTTCTAAACACAAAATTCTAGGTCTGTTAATTTAATCACAAATATTTAACTTACATTAAAAGAATGAAATTATTTCGAATCACTTCTTTATTTCATAGAAAATGCTTTGTCATTTAAGTATTAATTATATAATATTATTGTATTTATTATATAGCTTTTAATTGTATTTTTGGTTTTGTTATTAATTTTGTTATGTGCTTTTGACATTTGTATTAGTTTTATATTTCTATATAGATTTAATAAGTTTTATTTCAGTTTTTAATATGTACTATTTATTTGAATTTGTCTAAGTTTCCATTTCATCTAATATTTACATTTTATTTTATTTAAGCTTTTTTCAGTTACGAAAACTATTCAAACTATACGAAAGAGTTTTAGGTAAAAATTACAATAGTTATTGACATTTATCTTTTAATTTACAGTTATCGGGCTTCACCTCTGACCCGCGAGAGCTGTGCAGCTGTCTGTACGACCTGGACACCAACGTCTGCGAGTCCTTCAGTATCCTTATTTTTACAGTTTGGCCCATTTTTATGTGCTTTTGGAATCGAGTCGGTCCAGAATCCAGATAAACACTGAAAACAGCAAGAATGAATCATGATCATAATAATTTCTTTAACTGTTACTTGTAGATCTGGAAGATTTCCTCAATGTCATGTAAGTAGTTTTTGTCTTTTGTTTTTGATCGTTTGTCTTATATGATTTGAATCTGTTGAATTTCTTTCTCTTGTAGTTTGCAGAAAAATCGAACTTCCTCAGATGGAGAACATCCAGACCATCCCGCCTCCTTTTTGTAGTTCGGACTCTCCTCATCTTTCAGTCGGCCTTCTGGCATGCTTCAGTTCAATCCTCCTGATGCTGTCAAAGTAAGTCTGTTTCACACCCATGTTACTGTACAATCATGGCACAATGACAAGAAGGTCTGGATCTATTTATTTAAAAAAAGTTCACACTTACAGTGACTTGACTGCACCCATTTATTTTAAGATTCTTGTTTTCGTATTTCTGAATTAAATAAATTTTTATAGTTTTGGGTGGCATTAAAAATCCAAAATGATTCAGGGTTAGTACATTTGATTCAAAATCAGAAAAAGGCCAAGGGTGATTCTTGAAACCTAATCATTAAGGGTGTATTGTATAACTATATTATAGACCATTTTGCAAGATGTAAACAACACTGGTCAGAAGCACTCCTGTTTCATTTTTCTATCACTACACAAAAGCTGGGATAAAATAAAACCAACAGAACATTTAAAACTGAATCAAAAAGTTAACAACATCTTTAAGATGTTTTCTTTACATGTGAAATAAAGAAACAAACTTACAAAACTGAAACAGGAAGTGAACGCAAGCAGCGTTCTGTTGGTCAGCACAGTGAATCCCATTGAAATCATTGTGAAATTGGTGCATATTCCCAGATCATTTGGATTTAATGGTCAAATTGCAAATTACACACTAAATAAAGTTGAAAATGAAAAAAAGCATAATAGGACCCCTTTAAAGAACTTTTGTCCACCAAATCTAAGTCATGTGTTTGCAACCAACATGCAAAATATGCAGTAAAAAAGAAACAGGAAGTTGTATTATAGAGAGCTGCCCTGAAGTTGATTAAAGAGCCCCTATCATAGCATTTGAAATGTTCCTATTTTTGTTTTAGGAGTTCCAAAAACAGTTTAACGTGCATGCAAGGATAAAAAACACTTTATTTTGTTCTTATAATATGCATTTATTTTTAACTGATTTGCTCACCGAC
>NW_024121140.1:757257-809649 GCF_016745375.1 Pimephales promelas
ATAGAGGTTTAAATAGAGGGGTTTGAGTGATTAATTATCAGTATCTAACCTTATTAAAAGATATTTATTCAATGTTATCCACATTATATTTCATCTGCACAGCATTGTGAACTTTTGTAATGATAACATTTGGTCATTAACTTTTCAATGCAATTTTATGCAAATTCTAAACACCATGAGCAGAGTTCTCGCATGAAAGAGCCACGACTGACAGATCAACGTGCTAAAACATGTCTCTGAAACCATAGATATCAATGTAAAGGCTATATTTCTCACAGCGGAGTATTTATCGTCATCACCGGCGGCCATCTTGTCACACACAGGCTTTCTGGCGGGCTCTGTGGTATCTGATGTAAGAAATACTCTTATCTCGTTGAAATCTTGACGGATTTACAAACGGTTTGGTTCCTTACAAACGTTATTAACGTGGCTATAATTCTGGATAATTATTTATTTATACACTTATTATTCATAAGTATGCAGTATCATAACTACATCTCTCCTGTTTATAAACAAACCAGACCGTTTGAAAATCGGTCGAAAATTGAGCAAGTTACGGTGATTTTAAAAGTACATGCACCATCAAAACAATGTTACCAGTGAGCGAGCTGCCTTGACAAGATGGCCGCCAGGTGCTGACGTCGACCTCCATTGGCCAGCAGCACGGACGAGATATCTAGCCTTTATATAGATATCTATGTCTGAAACGCCCACACGGGTCAGAGCCGGACCAAGATGAATGCTATTGGTCAGCACTGCAAATTGGTGATGGTGTCAAAAGAATATGTCTCTACCATCTCAAGTCCTTCCAGTGAATTTTTTTGTTTTGCTGATTCCGTTGCATTTCGCATATCTCGTGCAACAGTAAATATGATGCAACAACCTGTTTGTTCTGTTCTCAGCGCTGCTCTCTAGTGGACTGGAGGATGGCTCGCCTTTGTCCGTGTTCACTTCTGAGAAGTCAGACTGCGGTGTGCTTATTTGTTCTGTATGAAAAACAACACTGTATTTGTGTGTGTGTGTGTGTGGTTGTACATTAATGTGTTTGTGTCACATGAGCTGTAATTCAAAGAGTGTGCAGCACCTGCGTTCTGTTGTTTTCTGGCTTCGTACAGGGATAGTAGATCACTGTAAGCCTCCTCACACTCCTCACTGTCAATCAAAAAGCCATTATCAGCATACCATTCACACACACACACACACACACGCTCCCAGTGCCAATCTTAGGGGCCAAAGGTCAAGGTTTACAATACCAAAAAGAGTCAGGTAAACTGTTTCAGTATCCGTTCTAGAAGCAATCGTGATATGCCAAAGGGTCTAAACCCTGATCCTGGATCAGTGGCAGTTTTTGGCTCATGCAGTGGGAGACAGAGGTGAAGACAGCAGCACACCAGTATGCGAGAGCCATGTGTAGAGCCGAGCTGTCTGCCTCCTGTCGGCTAAGACTCATGCTCAGCTGCTCTGATTCTCCTTTCCTCCTGACCAGTGCGCCATTCAGGCGCTCATTCCGAGCTTTCAGTCGCTCCAGGCACCTGCTCAAACAAAGCACACTTGTCAGAGATTCAGCAGTTCCAGCCTTTCAAACGTATACAAAGATTACGGCTTACTAAGGCCTAACTATTTGACCAACACCCTAACTCAAAGTATTAAAGGGATAGTTTACCTTGAAATACATTTTTGGCGTGTTTTAGCTTACCTCAAGGGCATCCAAGATGTTGGTGTCTTTGTTTCCACAGTATTTTCAATTTTGATATTTTTAGGTCAAACCGTTCTTGTCTGTCAGTCACATAATGGAGGTCTATGGTCACCACCTCAAAGAGCATGCACAGAGAAGTTAAAAATTAAAGTTGATTTATAGACTCATAAATGTAAGTACACATTGATGGCCAAAGGCACAAAACGGTTTGTATGAGAAAATACGAGAGTATTTATATCGTTTTTACCTCTTGTAACCACAGCCACATCCAAGTGATCTGAGGGCGCGGGCACTTTGGTCTGCGCAAGCGCCAGAAATGATCTCTTCGGAAGCAGAGAAATGATCGGAAATGATCTTTGCTTCCGAAGAGATCATTTCCTGCGCTTGCGCAGACCAAAGCGCCCGCACCCTCAGATGACGGACATGGCTGTGGTTACAAGATGTAAAAATGATAAATACTGTTCATTTTTTCACACAAACCGCTCGTTTCGTGTCTTAGGCCATCAATGTGTACTTACATTTACAAGTCATTAAATCATCTTTAATTTGGACTTCTCTGTGCATGCTCTTTGAGGTGGTGACCATAGACCTGCATTATATGACTGACAGACAAGAACGGTTTGACCTCAAAATGTAAAAATTGAAAATACTGAGGAAACAAAGACACCTACATCTTGGATGCCCTCGAGGTAAGCTAAAACACACCAAAAATTTATTTCAAAGCGAACTATCCCTTTAAGCTGGTATTCGCCAAGAAATAAAAATTCACCCTATCTCTTATCCATGCATTAAAAAAGAAAAATTGTTTGTTTTTTGACCTCGTAATTGTTCATTTAAATGTCAAAATGACTTCCATTAAACAAGGTCACATTCAGATCTTCAGATCAGGTCTTTTTCTATAATCCGTTTAACTTGGATGTACATCACACACACACAAATATAACACAAATATATATGGTGCGAATATGAATGACACCTCAAATTATTTATCTTTTACATGATTTTGGCTGGGCAGACAAGGCAAAGAAATCCTATAGTCTAACAGTAAAGGTGGGCTAGCTATATAGTGATCAGAACAACAAAGACTTGAGGGTGGACTCTTTTAAATTTTGACAGTGAGAAATTACCCTATAGCAACCATCGAGAACAGCCTAGCAACCGCATAGCCACTCAGAACACCTGACCAACCAGTCAATAACCATCCAAAATGCCCTGTTTTGCATCCTTATGTATTTATTTATTTATTTATTTATTTTGAGATCTTATTATTGGACTAATGGTCAGTGATTATCTGGGAGAGAGAGGAGGGAATGGATTCAAGAAGTGAGTACTGATGAATAAATCGATTAATCTCTCACCTCTGCAGCTTTTCTATCTCGGCCTGAAGCACAGAATCAACGGTGCAGGGAGATGAAGGGGAGTCCGGCCTGGAGCCAGGCAGTTTGCGGGACAGCAGAGGGGATCCAGGATATGGAGGAGAGGAAAAGGAAGGGCTCGAAGTTCGACTAGAGGACAATGATGGACTAACAGGAGGAGAACGACTCACTCCGTACAGCCACTTCCTCTTCAGGTCCACTAACTGCCAAAAGATGAGTTCAACAACAGTGAAAGTTAGAAAATTTAAAAATACCTAATGAGCATTTATTATTTCATCAAATGTCTTACTTGAAGACTTTTTAACTTATTTAAAATGTTTCAGTGGCATATGAACTATTAATATTGAAATATATTTTAATATAATTATATACGCAATCATATTCTAGTATACTTTTAAAATATTCACTATATCTAATGTGACCAGCTCTAATATGTAAAAATTGGGAATTTCCCAATCAACCTTTTCCATCAGCCACTTTTTCTCGTCCTCAAGATCAATCAACAAACTTTCGGCTTCTATAAGCTCTTCCTGATGGCTCTTCAAAGAGGTGTTGAGGTCTTGGTTGTGTTTGTACAGTGAGAGAACATCCCGCTGATACTGACGTCTCTCATCAGGGGGAAGAGCAGAGGGGTATGAGATCCCCAAATCGCTCTCCATCTCCTCCAGCACCTGGATCAGATTACAGAGATCAGAGCCTGAGGGAGTTCAGACGCAGTCGAGTGCATGCATGCTACTGCGAGAGGCTGGATGAGCACCTGTGTGGCCTTCACCCAGCTCTCCCGGGCTGCAGAGAGATGGTGTGCTTGAACTATCTCCGAATTCTGCGTTTGAAGCCTGAGCATCTTCCTCCCATGACCGCTAGAGGTCTCGAGAGCAGAGAGGACCTTCTGTAGATCGTTCCAAAGATCACTGCTGCCCCCTGCGGAAAAACACATTTAGGGTTTTTTTCTTTTTATGTACATTTCCAAATTATGCTATATTAAAATTATTCAGACAATTAACTTTCAAAAAATACTAAAAAAGTAAAGAAAAATAAAATGTGGCAAAACATCACTAATAATGTTGAAATGTATTATAGTTAATAACAATAATATTCTCAATTTATAATATTCAGTATTTTTGATTATTTAATTATTAAAAAATTAAATTACTTTATTCTTTAGAAAGTTATTATTATGCAATTTTAGTATGTATACAAATATTATATTACAATTATATAAATATGAATACAATAGCATGTTTTTTATTATTAGTGTTATTTTATTTTGTGAGGTTTTTTTTGTAAGAACGAATATGGATGAAGTTGGGAGGAAACATTCAGCAAATAATGTTGAATAATGTTCGAAATGAATGTAATAACTTGTATTATTAATTATTATTATAATTCTTTATAATAATACACCTAGTTTTTCTCCCAATCCATCCATTTCATTCTTACAAAAAAATCTAAAGAAAATGTTGCAAAACATCACTATTTTTAACATCAAATTCCTAGATTTTTTATGAACAATGTTTTTATTCAAATTAGTATAATTAAACATTAGTTGCTTGCACTCCATTATAAACACAATTCATAAATTCAGTGATTTTTAGTTTATTTTTCCTTTGAAAAAAAATTTATAAAAGTCTTGATTTAGAAAAACATACTTGCATGTGTATAGGAAATGTTGAAGTTAAAGTTTAATAAGTGGTTCTGCATATGGAAACAAAAGTCTGGCAGGACCAATAGTCTGGTAAATAGCAGGCTGTCCGTTCTGACACAGCATTTACTGTGATGGACGATGAGGCATTGCATAAACAGAACGTGCCTTCTGAGTCCCTGCAGATGTTCTTGGTCTTGGTCTCCACAGATACTTTGCCAGCGTCCGCCGCTGTGAGGCTGCAGGCTGAAGATCTCAAGCCCTGCTGCGGGACGCACCCATCGACACACACGTGACCCTCAGGAGGTTTCATCTCTCTGAGAACACAGACCCTTTCACATACTGTACATGTTAGAGCAAAACTACATCGTTTGCAATTGATTGAGACGGGCATTACCGTGGTATTTGTAGGCAGTCCATCTTCCTGTTGAGCTCAGAAATGATCTGCAGTAAAGTGCTCACCTCCGTCTCACACTGTGCCAGCTCGGAGTCCGCTGACTCCAGACTGTCCGATCTCTGCTGGAACGTATCGCTTGTGTAAAATAATGTGCAAAACCAGTCTTTACTTACTTCAGATATATTGAGCTAAGTTGGGTTAGGTGGAATGACACATATCAACTGGAGATGGTCCTCACTGTAGAACACAAAATTTAGATCTGGATCCAACTCCTCCCACCTTACATATACCTAAACCTGCCAATCTCCGCCCCCTGATCCCTAACCGCACCCCTAATCCTACCCATCCCAGCCCCCTGATCCCTAATCCCACCCCTAATCCTACCCATCTCAGCCCCCGATCCCGAACCCTAACCCTAATCGAACCTATCTCCGCCCCCTGATCCCTAACCCCACACCCTGATACAACCCATCTCTATCCCTTAGATCTGGATCCAACTCCGCCCCTTGATCCCTAACCCCACCCCTAATCATACCCATCTTCGCCCCCTGATCCCTAACCTCACCCTTAATCCTACCCATCTCTCCCCGATCCCTTAACCCCACCCCCTGATCCCAAATCCTACCCATCTCTACCCCTTTGATCTGGTTTCAACTCTGCCTCTTGATCGCTAACCCCACCCCTAATCATACCCATCTTCGCCCCCTGATCCCTAACCCCACCCCTAATCATACCCATTTCCGCCCCTGATCCCTAACCCCACCCCTAATCCTACACATCTCTGCCCCCTGATCCCCAACCCCACCCCTAATCCTACCCATCTCTGCCCCCTGATTGCTAACCCCACCCCTAATCCTACCCATCTCTGCCCCCTGATCCCTAACCCCACCCCTAATACTACCCATCTCTGCCCCCTGATTGCTAACCCCACCCCTAATCCTACCCATCTCTGCCCCCTTATCCCTAACCCCACCCCTAATCCTACCCATCTCTGCCCCCTGATCCCTAACCCCACCCCTAATCCTACCCATCTCTGCCCCCTTATCCCTAACCCCACCCCTAATCCTACCCATCTCTGCCCCCTTATCCCTAATCCTACCCATCTCTGCCTCCTTATCGCTAACCCCACCCCCTGATCCCTAACCCCACCCCTAATCCTACCCATTTCTGCCCCCTGATCCCTAACCCCACCCCCTGATCACTAACCCCACCCCTAATCCTACCCATCTCTGCCCCTTATCATCAACCCCACCCCCTGATCCCTAACCCCACCCCTAATCCTACCCATCTCCACCCCTTAGATCTGGATCCAACTCCGCCTCCTGATCTCGTGTACTTCAATGGGGTGCTACTGATCAACTGGCCTAAAATAAGTATTTAAACACTTTCATTCAATATAATCCAAGTAGCATCTGCAAACAAAGGATGCTAGAGCTCAGAACTAAATTCAATGACATTTAAATTTAGCTGTTGCTTTCATCCAAAGCGACTTACAATTGCTATATATGTCAGAGGTTGCAACTAGGGGTTAAGTGTCTTGCTCAGAGACACATTGGTGTCTCATAGTGGATTCGAACCCGGGTCTCTCACACCAAAGGCATGTATCTCATCCACCGTGCCATCACCACCCCATTAAATGACAGAAATGTCATTCAATGACATTCATTGACTATTGTATCACAGGCGTAGTTCAATTCACTCTGAATGTTCCACTAACATGACAACCATGAGTCCGAATAGTTTCATTTGGAGCATATATCTACATTGTTCTATAATGTAGATTTTTTTTTCTTTGTACAATCAAAACAAACTGTTGAAGATGCCTATAAAACAATATGGGTGTTGATGTTTTCTGCACTCTTTTGTTCTGAGGGGAGGAGGAGGAAACAGGCATCCTGTAACTGCACTTCCTACAGCCGCATTGTGGAGCTTACTGTGAAAAAGTAGCTCTCAAACTGTTGTTCTCAGTATTCAGATATAAATATCATTTGGTTTCAGGACCTCTTTTGCTGTAAATGTTTCTTCCAGTGAATTGAGTTTGGTTTGAAACTGGTGACTATTCTAAATTCCCTTGGCTTGACATTTCATCATTTAAACCGTTATTAAAATATGATCATTACTAAAAATAAATACTGTTTTTTACAAGGTTGCATTAACATGTTATTAAAAACAAAAACTATTTTTCTGCTTTTTGGATCAGACTGAGAGTACATCCCAGAAACTCACCTGTGTCATTTGTCTGATCTTGGTTGAGGTCCTGTCCTGAATGAAAGAGTGGTCCAGTGCTGTCTCTGTGTCTTCTGCTCGCTGAGCTTCAGAAGCTTGTGTGAAGTGTGTATGCCGTGAGCTTCAGCACATCCTGATCAAACACGCTTCTTCTCCACATTACTGGGCTAAACCTGCTCTCTGCTCCACACATCTCTTCTCTTCATTGTCGTCTCCACCCACTGTCTTTTTAGATCTTTTCCTGTTGGGTTTATTTTTTGACTCTTTCTCTAGGCTATAGAAGATTTTTTTTTGATAAATCTTATTGTTTATAAATAAAGTATTTTAGACTACAGTTTTGTATTGATTACTACAGTAGCCTACTACAGTGCTAATATTTGGTAACATGGTTTTAATGAAAATGGAAGACTAAACAATTCTGTATGCTAAGCCTACAGGAGAAGCTGTAATTAGATTATTCAGGATAAACAATCACAGTTCAGGGATTATCATTCAAATAGAGAATCTGAAGCTTCAACTGTCTATTAATTGTTTCTATAAGATTTGTAACATGATAAATTATAGGAGTTGTTTTGTAATTCAGACATTCAGGTTATCCAAACTGACATTTTATGTAGCCTACCTACGTGGTCAAGAGGTGGTAAAACTTTACTTTAAAATGTTAGGCTATTAATTGTTCACAGAGCATTAACCATTGCAAACAGATACAACTTTTGATCTTAAAAATGTAGTATTAAATGCTACATTAACTCGGTAGAAATAGGCTATGTCCATGTTAACTAATGCAGAGGGTTAAACTAATGTAAATACATTTTTTGTTTATTATGAAGTGTTATCAGCCGATGCTTTTTTCTCTGTTTATTGTTTTCTCTGACTTGATTTCTATTTAGTTTAGTAGGCTGGTGATGATGGAGAAAAAGAGTCGTAGCTGCAAAATCGCAGGCACAGCGCGAGGCGTTTTTTACCGGTCGTTGAACGTCACTTTTTAATCCAGCCGTCCAATCAAAGTGGAGGAGGGGCGAGACAAACACCGCACCGACCAATCAATCTTCACATTCTACGTGTGCAACGAAACGACAACAACAAAACTCTTCATCCAAAATTGACGTCAGAGCAAGTACGTTACATTGTATAAAAAAATTTTATTTTCATAAACAAACTATTTGCGAAATAAGGTATTCCGCATATCATAGCACATAATAGTGTCTCAACTAAAAGAAAAACGCAACGGAGAGAATACTTTTTCTTTTCAGAAGCTGGGCTTGCATCGTTCTTCCAGTCCGCTAGAGGCGTCAAAGAACAGAAACACCCTTCAGAACTCGCCTCTGAAAGTCAACGACACAGAAGGGAACGAGGAAGTGTTGCAGAATATTTATTTCTCTACTAAACTCATATTTTCATCTATTGTATGTTCGGTAAGTTATTGTTTTACGTTATTTAGCTATTGTACTTGTGCTGCCTGTTAACTTTACATGTCTCTTATGTTTATTAAATTACGGTTTTTGCTTTATTCAAACAAATATTTAAAAACGTACCTTTAAAAAGCTAATTTAGGTTTAGATTTTAAGATAAGTCTTATTAGAATACGAATTTAATACTAATCATACACTGTTCCTTCGTTGGCCAGAGAAGAACTGGCCCCAGACTTAGGCTGGTTTCTCCCAAGGTTTTTTTTCTCCATTCTGTCCCTGATGGAGTTTTGGTTTCTTGCCACTGTTTCCTTTTCTTTTGGCTTGCTTAGTTGGGCATATTTAATATTCAACAATATATTGATCTGCCTTACTTAAGGTGGACGTTGACGCAATTTTCTTCTAGAAACAAACTTGTTTGTTTTGTATTATTATCATGTTATTACTGTCAATCACTTTTATTGAAATCATCAGAGAACTGTTTGGGTTTTCTTAACCCTTATTCTTTTAAATGTTAAAAATAATTGTATTACAGTAAAAAAAGATACAATATTTTAGTATATGTTTGGTTTATGTATATATATGTATATATAAATATATATATATATTTTTTTTTACTGTTGTTTACTGTCTATGGGTTGGTGTCAGGTGGTTGCGATGGAAACCCCTGAGCCCGGACAGGCAGATGGAGAGGAGCGTATGATGGACCTGAGACCCAGGACCCGGTCCAATCCAGAGGGTGCTGAGGACCGGCGCAGCAGCACTGGAAGTCTGAACAACAGCAGCCTGGCCTCCCCCCCGCAGCCGGCCGTGGGCAGCCGTGTAGAGGGTGAGGGAGAGGCGGCCAGCTCCGATAGCCCACCAATATCTGCCACCACCATCCCAGCCGCTGCCCCTGCCACTGCCCCTGCCCCTGCCCCTGTAGCGGCGGCAGGAATCAGCACAGTCAGTATGCCTACGCTGGCTTCTGCAGTGAAGGAAAGGCCTAAACCCCCTCAGCCGTCCATGGCCGCCCAGATCCCACCATCAGCAGAGTTACACCTGCGGGCACCACGGGTCAACTGCCCCGAGAAAGTCGTACGTGTGGCAATAAACAAAACTTCACATTATTTGGTGCATCTGAAAACACTTTTGTCATTCAATTATATCTTTCTTAAACAGATCATCTGTTTGGACCTTTCAGAGGAGATGTCTCTACCAAAACTGGAGTCCTTCAATGGGTAATTTCATATCTATTTTTTATTTTTATTTATTGTTATTATTAAATTATTTTCCTTGATATACACTACCGTACAAAAGTTTTAGATCAGTAAGATTTTATCATGTTTTCAAAAGCAGTCTCTTCTGCTCACTAATGCTGCATTTATTTGATCCAAAATACAGTAAAAACTCTAATATTGTGAAATATTTGTTTACAATTTTAAATAATTTCGATTCTATTTGAAAATGGAATTTATTCCTGTGATCAAAGCTGAATTTTCAGCATCGTTACTCCAGTCTTCAGTGTCACATGATCCTTTAGAAATAATTCCAATGCTGATTTGCTGGACAAGAAACATTTATTATTATTCAAGAAATTATTCTGTGTTTATTTTTTTTTTTCTGGATTCTTTGATGAACAGAAAGTTAAAAAGAACAGCATTTATCTGAAATGGAAAGCTTTTGTATCATTATACACTACTGTTCAGAAGTTAGGGGTCAGTGAGAAATAAATTAATTAATACTTTTATTCAACAAAAATGCATTCAATTGATTTACAAAAGTTACATTAAAGACATTTATAATGTAAATGCTGTCCTTCTGAACTTTATTTTCAACATTGATAATAATAAGAATATTTCTTGAGCATCAAATCATCATATTAGAATGATTTCTGAAGGATCATGTGACACTGAAGACTTGAGTAATGATGCTGAAAATTTAGCTTTAATCACAGGAATAAGTTACAATTTGAAATGTATTCAAATAGGATATATTATTACTTTAAAAATTATATATACTTCACAATATTACTGTTTTTGCTGTATTTGGATCAAATAAATGCAGCCTTGGTGAGCAGAAGAGACTTCTTTTTAAAAAATGAGAAAATCTTATCGATCTAAATCTTTTGAACGGCATTATATTCTATTTGAAATTACAAATATATATTTCTATAAATGTATTGCATTATGTAAATGATTTGCATTTCCAGATCCAAGACAAACGCCTTAAATATTTCACAGAAAATGATTGAGATGTTTGTGAGAACCAAGCACAAGATTGACAAAAGGCATGAGTTTGCTCTGGTGGTGGTGAACGATGATGCCATGTGGGTGAGTGGACTAACCCACAGCTTCAACTACACTGTCATTTGGACAATCAAACATGTCTGCCGCTGAATTAGACTGTCTTTGGATAGTTCACAAACTTCTAAACACAAAATTCTAGGTCTGTTAATTTAATCACAAATATTTAACTTACATTAAAAGAATAAAATTCTTTCGAATCACTTCTTTATTTCATAGAAAATGCTTTGTCATTTAAGTAATAATTATATAATATTATTGTATTTATTATATAGCTTTTAATTGTATTATTTGGTTTTGTTTATTCATTTTGTTATGTGCTTTTGACATTTGTATTAGTTTTATATTTCTATATAGATTTAATAAGTTTTATTTCAGTTTTAATATTGTACTATTTATTTGAATTTGTCTAAGTTTCCATTTCATCTAATATTTACATTTTATTTTATTTAAGCTTTTTTCAGTTACGAAAACTATTCAAACTATACGAAAGAGTTTTAGGTAAAAAATTACAATAGTTATTGACATTTATCTTTTAATTTACAGTTATCGGGCTTCACCTCTGACCCGCGAGAGCTGTGCAGCTGTCTGTACGACCTGGACACCAACGTCTGCGAGTCCTTCAGTATCCTTATTTTTACAGTTTGGCCCATTTTTATGTGCTTTTGGAATCGAGTCGGTCCAGAATCCAGATAAACATTGAAAACAATGAAAATGAATCATGATCATAATAATTTCTTTAACTGTTACTTGTAGATCTGGAAGATTTCCTCAATGTCATGTAAGTAGTTTTTGTCTTCTGTTTTTGATCGTTTGCTTTATATGATTTGAATCTGTTGAATTTCTTTCTCTTGTAGTTTGCAGAAAATCGAACTTCCTCAGATGGAGAACATCCAGACCATCCCGCCTCCTTTTGTAGTTCGGACTCTCCTCATCTTCAGTCGGCCTTCTGGCATGCTTCAGTTCAATCCTCCTGATGCTGTCAAAGTAAGTCTGTTTCACCCATGTTACTGTACAATCATGGCACAATGACAAGAAGGTCTGGATCTATTTATTTAAAAAAAGTTCACACTTACAGTGACTTGACTGCACCCATTTATTTTAAAGATTCTTGTTTTCGTATTTCTGAATTAAAATAAATTTTTATAGTTTTGGGTGGCATTAAAAATCCAAAATGATCAGGGTTAGTACATTTGATTCAATATCAGAAAAAGGCCAAGGGTGATTCTTGAAACCTAATCATTAAGGTGTATTGTATAACTATATTATAGACCATTTTGCAAGATGTAAACAACACTGGTCCAGAAGCACTTCCTGTTTCATTTTTCTATCACTACACAAAAGCTGGGATAAAATAAAACCAACAGAACATTTAAAACTGAATCAAAAAGTTAAACAACATCTTTAAGATGTTTTCTTTACATGTGAAATAAAGAAAACAAACTTACAAAACTGAAACAGGAAGTGAACGCAAGCAGCGTTCTGTTGGTCAGCACAGTGAATCCCATTGAAATCATTGCGAAATTGGTGCAATATTCCAGATCATTTGGATTTAATGGTCAAATTGCAAAATTACACACTAAATAAAGTTGAAAATGTAAAAAAAGCATAATAGGACCCCTTTAAAGAACTTTTGTCCACCAAATCTAAGTCATGTGTTGCAACCAACATGCAAAAATATGCAGTAAAAAAGAAAACAGGAAGTGTATTATAGAGAGCTGCCCTGAAGTTGATTAAAGAGCCCCTATCATAGCATTTGAAATGTTCCTATTTTTGTTTTAGGAGTTCCCAAAAACAGTTTAACACGCATGCAAGGATAAAAAAACACTTTATTTGTCTTATAATATGCATTTATTTTTAACTGATTTGCTCACCGACTCCCAAATGATTCGTACGACTCATTTTTCCAAACCGCTCCTTTGCGTGACGCTAATCGGCGGTGATTGGTCAGATGACAGACCCAGTCAGTTATTGTTTGTTAGCATAGCGCATAAACATATTGATAAAGCACTGCAGTACTACAAGACGCTCTATTCTTTATGACAACTCCAATAACAGCGACAAACATTTCACATATTTAAAAAAAATTGACATTGGAGACCTAGAAACTGCGCTGAGCATAACTTACACGCGCACACACATACTTATTGCGCCTTCCCTCCTCGCGCCCGACACTACAAAACCGTTCAAAACCCATAAAAGCAGCAATTATTAATAATACTTACAGGTTGTGATTCATAGGAGGAAGCTGATCCATATACACTGGGTAAGTAAGTTACTGAGCCCTCCTTCAGGAACAACCGCTTGCGAATCCACATTTGAATCATTTATGTTTTTGAACGATTCGTCATTAAAATGATGAGAACACAATCGGGCTATACTGTTGTGGTATCGTTGCACATATGAACTCTAACCACCGATTCTTCACATGCTCATCCCTGGTAAATGAAAACAAAGTGGCTGAACTATCTTTGCATTGTAGAACACAGCGACATGATGCTATGATGAAGTATTTGTATGTGTACTTCAAGTTTACACTTCCGTCTGCGCGCGCAGTAACTGGGCGCGGCCAATGACCTCTCTACGTCACGATGTAACAGCTAATGACTCGTTCCAAAAACAATTCATTTCATAGACTCAGAGTCGACTCTCACTTTTGAAATAACTTTATATACGGTGCACTTTCAGATATAAATCTTTGCAGGATGTTTTCATTCCCTTAGAGCTATATTCCACACCATATGAACAGTCATTTTCAAGTTAATTATTATTTTTAGAAATAATAATTAAGATGTGTACACCCACATGTATTGTAAGGAATATTCCCTTAAAGGACAGCTCCAGCGCAAAATGAACCTTTGGTCTAATAACACATTGTCACCTAGTCAATCGTTCACTGAGATTTGTTTTCATGATAATCGAATGTAAAGAGTTTAATCTCTAAAAACTGTTTAGCGTATAACGCTAGTAATGGGGGCATATAATAAGTCAAGAGAAATCGCTAGTTTATACCACTAACAAGGCTCAAAATAGCCCCACACTAACACAGTAACATAATGAGGGTCCCTGCATGCAAAACGAAGCATTGAGAACTTTGTGTACAGACCGTTTAATAAGAAGATACTTTATAAAGACAGTTCACTTCATGTATACAGGCAGGAGCCATCTTTGGAAAACAGTCTCGACAAGTTGAACCACGAACAACGTGCCAAGTGAGCTGAACTGGATAAAGTTCAGTGAACTTCTGAATGGCGTTCGTGGGTTTTCAATGCATCATTTTGCATGTAGGGACCCTCATTATGTTACTGTGTTAGTGTGGGGCTATTTTGAGCCTTGTTAGTGGTATTAACTAGTGATTTCTCTTTACCTATTTTATTAAAAGCTCTATACGCTTTTTAGAGATAAAACTCTATACATTCGATTATCATGAAAACAAATCTCAGAGAACGGTCGACTAGGTACCAATGTGTTAACCTTTAATGGTTACACCGTATGGCATTTTTAGAGTTGTTGAATTTAAACATTTAGTAAATGGTATGTTTCTCAAAACCATATGACATCAACATTTCAGGTACTACATTAGATTTTTAAAATACTCTTTATCTTACAACTTTAATCTAAATGAATCATCAAAAGAGCAGTTCTGTATGTCTCTAATATTTTCTCTTTCCAGAAAATGCTGCAGTCTCCATATTTCTTCTTTGATGTTGTGTATCTTCATAATGGAACTGAAGAACCGACTGAGGACGCGAGCTGGAAGGTTTGAGCCTTCCACCAACTCAAATCATTATTTGCCTGTTTGTTTACGTTTTGATTTTTACTCGAGGTACTGAACCTTTGTGGCTGTATTTTCAGGACGTGTACACCACCTTCAGTGAGTTGGACTCTAAGGGCATGTGCTATCAGTTTGAGGTGTCACTGTGTGGTCCTGCTATTGAGCTGCACAACTGCATGGCCAAACTGCTGTGCCACCCGCTGCAGAGACCCTTCCAGAGCCACGCGTCCTACAGTCTGCTGGAGGAGGACGACACGCAGGAGAATGAAGCCACAGTGTGAGCTTTTCCTCAATATACCCCTGCAAATCTAGAGACTGATGAACTCCAAAATGAAGGAGTGACTGTGAATATCTGCAAATATATGGCCTTGTCCACTTTTCTGTTCTGGGAATGTCTCTTTTATTATCTTTGAAAACATCTGTGACTTAATTTAATAAAGCAGCCATAACCACACAAGCTCAAGAGCCTATTGTGAAACAGTCAAGTATTGATGGTTTGATCTTTGCACAAGGCTAACCAGCTCATTTTGAGAATGTCAACTGTATATGTTCTGGTTTCTAAAGTGAAAGTTATTTAACATCCATTTTTTCTGTGGTGGAGATTCCCAGATGAGTTCACGTGATGGGTTATAATGGTTTGGTGAGGGTTCATCTGGACAGCATCTAATAAATACTGTTTGCTTGCTCCTGTCAAATAAATTAAATCTAAATGCTCTGGGTTGGAGAGCTTCCTTATACTATAGAGTCCACAAAAACATGGTTGATGAAAAACGGTACATTGTTGACTCATTTTTTGTAAAAGACAATGGAATAAGTCATTTGAACTGCATTTTACTTCAGACATATGTTTTAGTTTAATTCTTTAGTTGATGAGGTTTGACTTTAGCCATCATAATTTGATTAGATAGTGAAAAGCATTCTATGATATTATTATCAATAAATTGTATTAACTGAATCCCTCATAAACTACATTTAATTGTTTATTATGTACTAAATGTATATCCTGGCAATAAAGTTCTGAAAAGAGCCAGTGAATTTTACATTTTGAGCCTTTAGAACAAGGGACATTAGTAATAGTTTGGATATGTCAGCGACATGTATTTAAAAGTAGGGGCAATTTGGTTTTCTTGTTCTGAAGACTGAGTCTTCAGAACAAGAAAACCAAAAAAAAAAAAAAAAAAAAAACACTTTGAAAACTTTTATTAAAGAATGAAATAAATGAAAGCAGCAATACAATTGGGTGGCCACAAGAGGTCGAAAGAGTACAGCCGAACAACAGAAAACTGACTTCATAATAAATATTGAATTACTTTGTTTAATTTACCCTTGGGATTATTAATTGGAATTGTATGTGGTTTCTTTAGAAATAGCTTTGTTTTGATTCTTTGACCACACAAATGTTGTATCCTGCTATTGAGCAGCACTAATAAGGTGCACTCTGCACAGATAATAGTCGGAAGAGTGTTCAGGTCACATTTTTTTTTCTGGTATTGTGTTAATAATCGTTGACCTCTTTCACTTTGCAACCTCCTAAATTCTAAGTATTTTGTTCAAAGCTGTAAACAAAGATGGAGGAAAACCTCGATCAAGATGCTGAATTCTTAGAAAGGGTCTTTAAACGCATGCCAACACTTTTTTTTTAATGGCCATAGAAATGATGCCATAGCAGAATGTTTTAACTTTTTAATCATCTAAGAAACCTATTGTCCACTATTAAGAATCTTTTGGGGAATGTAAAGTTTCCATAAATGTTCGTCATGGAACAACACGTGGCAATAAATAACCTTTTTTATTTTATGTACGTGTACTCGCGGATACTCAGAGTGCATTATTCCTTTTTCTTGTTCACCTAATATTTACCTCCAGGGGGAGTAATAACGCACTCGGAGAGTATTCGTGTCCAGAGGTTGTTGTTAAAAAAGCTGTATAGCACACACTAGCCTATAATCCTCACCTTTTCAGAATTTTACATTTTGGGTTTACTCATTATTTGATAGCACCAAACAAATTGTTGGAGTAATGAATAGCTCTGAATAGTCCTCGCTCTGATATCCTTTAATAATCTCCACAGCTCATCTGTCTTTATTTTCAAATGTTATCAGTGTTCATCTGTCTTTTGCAGATTCAGCTTCCTGTTTTTGTCTTAAAGCTCACCTGCAATCTGTAAGGGATTTTGTGAGAACTTTTAATCAGTTTTATTCACCCTCTGTAAATGACTTTCCGTTGAGGATGGATTGGCAAAGAGACAATGGACTGCAGGAAAACCCCTGACTTACTTTATGTTCCCTCTTCACACTCTCCCAGACACGGCTGTCAGCTGCGAGCGTCATCGCTAGCCCGGGATCAAACGTGCTGCCGCCTCCTGGGCTTCTGGGAGAGTTTGTTATTCATTCCTGCGAGGAGGATGACGGGTCACCATTGTTGTCCCTCCGACTCCACCGATAGTCTCTGTGGCTCTGCAGGAAACCATTTCGGATGGGTTGTTTTGATCATGCGTGTTTATGTATCTGATCTGATCCAGGAAGAGATGGAAGGACCTGCTTTTGTCCTTTGGAGGAATATTGTTTTTCTTGGCCAAAGTGGGCGATTCCAAAATGATATCTGATATAAAATTCGTTAACCCGTTATTAAATATTGAGAAATAACAATGTGGACGCCAAGAACATCTAATCCCAAATCCCACAGTGACATTGTGAAATAAGTGTTGTAGATAAGTCTGATTGTGGTCTGCATTGCTTGTCAGGGTTGGGTGTGATTTATGAGGGAAAGTAAGGGAGGAGCTCTGGTTTATTTCTCTCTGGAGATCTCCGTAGGTTCAGCGTGAAGATCCGATAACCTCTGGAGCTTTCCTGTGGAGGCCCGGAAAGAGTTACGGCGCGGGAAGTGTCTCTGCATTTATAAACACAGCTACCGCCCCTTGTCCTGCTAGAAGTGTTTACATGTCTTCGCCCACGAGTGTGACAGCACTGCAGCGTATTTTGGTAACCTTTTAACCATTGCTTTTTCAAAACAAACCACCAGAATCCCAGTCGTCAGAAGGTTCATCTCTTTCCCACCACTGGACCGCAGAAATGTACAACAACAGCTACGCCCGCGCCACATTCGGGCTGGAGGCGAAACAAATCCACAAGGCGAAGGGGAAAAGCTGCGGCTACTACATGAGAATCATGTTCTTCTTCTCGTCTCTGATCCAGTCTCTCATCATCGCCAGTCTGGTGCTCTTCCTAGTGTACGGCCAGCCGGAGAAGACCGCCGATGAGAAGAGAGTAGAAGAGCTGGAGCAGGCCTTTAACAAGCTCTCCGCAGACAACAACAAACTCCGAAAAGAGAAAGCTGACCTCGCCGGTGCCCTCAAAGCAAAGACTGGAGAGAAGGATGCGGCAGACAAAGAGATAGCAAAGCTGAAAAATGACTTAAACACGACGAGTTTCAATGGCAAAAACTTGCAGAAGTCTCTTGTAAGTCCTTTATTTGCTTGTAGCTGAGTGAAAATCCTCATGTCTTTCCAAAGCTGTATGACTTGACAAAAGTTGACAAAAAAATGAAGAATGTTTCCAATGTTTATAGCTGGTCTTACATTGGATTCTATTGACTTTCAATGAATGGGCCAAAAAACAGACATTCTTCTATATGATTCCATTTGTGTTCCACAGAAGTAAGTCATACAGGGTTGGAACGATATGAGTGTGAGTAATTGAGGAGCGAAGTTCCATTTTTTTGTGTGAACTACCCCTTTGATTCCAAGATACTATGAGGTTAATCTTCTGTTATTACCTTTAAATTCATTGATTTCACCTGCCCTTTCACACCCTTGGTACATTAATCTTGTAATCCTAACCCTAACATTGGTTGTTTTACAGTCCCTTTGTGAAGTCAATAAAATGAGGCTTTCAAGCACTCGAAATACTCCTCTACCATGTCCACCGGTCAACAACAATCTGAATGGTGAGTGCAATAACTTATCAATGAGTATTCAAATTCATAAATGGACTGTCCTGTAGACGTGCCTCTCTTTTCTCTGGACAGGTGAAGTAAAAACACTGAATACTCTTCTGGATCAGCAGAAAGTTATGTATGGTATCCTTAAGAGCAACTTCACCCAGACAGTGGCGTACCTCAAAGCTGACTTGGACAATGCAGTGAAGGATAAAAACCAACATCATACTCAGGTGATACAACTGAGACAGGAAAACGTCAACTTGAAATCCCAGCTTGATATTTACACCAAGAAATGCAAAGAAGACTTTGCAGAGTCCCTCATAGGCATCCAGACCGTCACAAGTGCCTTCCTGACCAAAATCGACAACTTCTTCACCAACTCGGTCACGTTTCACCTCACCTGCCAGAAACAGGAAGAACAGATGGACAGGATTCGCTCCAACTGTTCTAGCCTTTCTCGGCAGGTGGAGGACAAGTTCCAGAGCTACCTGAACGCTGTGGGAGCGAAGGTCTCGAGCATTCAAAAACAGAGCAGCTTGTTGGAAGTACAGAATGCGGATCTGACTTCAGAACTGGACAAGTGTAAAACAGGTCGAGAGAAAGAGTCTGCAGAGAGCAGCAAAAAACTGCAAGACGCCCAACAGGCATATGACAGACAATTGGAGCAGCTTCTCAAGGAGCAAACCAGACTGAGGGATGACAAGAAACTGGTAGACACCCAGCTCGCCGTGAAAGACGCCACCCTCATATCTCTGCAAAATGGCTGCGCACAACAGGTAGGAGTTATGTTGGGGTGAATAACAATGCCTAAAATATCAAGAAAATTGCGAGTGTACCATGATTAACTCAATCTTCACTGCTTCTGCAGTCCAAACTTGCTGGTCCTCAACCCCTCGGAAAGGCTGGCCTGCAACCCCTCCCACCTGGTAGGAGCAATTAACCACTAAAGGTAAGTGGTCTTCATCCATTATGGGCAGAATTTTATTAGAAAGTCAGTAGTCACTTGGCCCCAACCCACTCCAATCCTGCTCCTGGAGGAACCAACCTGCCAAAACACTCTAGAGTTAGAGCTAAAAGTGGATTACGTCACTGTCACTTTATTTTGAATCGGGATGTTACCAAAGACAGATTTATCAATGACCTGCCTTTAAGTTTCTAGTGATCCTTAAGACCTTGTTTAGCAGGTTCAGGTCTACTGGACCCTACTGGAAAGTGGCCACCCAGGAGCAGGACAGGACACCTCTGAGCTACTGAGATGGTTGTGGCAAATAAAACGTGTGCTAAATACAGCCTTGTCTCTATAGGGCTGTTTACACCTGGCCACTTCATGCGTTTTCTGGGATTGGATAGCAATCCGATCGTGAAAAGACCAGGTGTAAATGTCCTCTGAAACGCATTCGAGACGGATTTGAATCCGATCGGCAATCGCTCAAACCACTTTAGGAGGTGGTCTGGGCCGCATTCCAGACGAAACCGGGCAAGTGTAAATGCATCTGGTTGTTGAAACCACATATGTAAATTTTACTCCTCCCAAAAAAAAAACTTGTGAGAGCGTGTTATAGGCTAAATGTCATGTTATAGTCAGATATGACGACTCTACTGCAACACGTAACACCTCTGATGAGCAGCTGAGTGTCTATTCATCAAGCCAACACGCAAACTATCGCAAATCAAAGTGGCGCTTAACACACAATCATCTTCATTAAAAGTTAAGAAACTAAATGATCTTACCAGTTCTGTTAGCGCTCTCTATTTGGTTTTGAAATTAGATGATCAATAAAATGCAGCAATGTCTAAATATAATGCAAAGATAATCATATATGTTGCTTTCAGTGACTTGCACTCCATTAAATCTGCAGTGGGAATTGAAGATCGGATTCATATCCGTTTTGCAAAAACACCAGCTTTTTTGATAAATCAGATAGCTATCCGATCTGAGAGAACGCATGAAGTGGACACAGCCCCTATGTGAGGCAATTTGTTAAAGCAGCATTAAAATGTTCAAATATGGGGAATATTTTCGTCCAATTGTCTCTTAGTGTACATGGTCACAATTTAGGATTTCTAAATGATAAAATTACCCCACAATTAACTGCAAAACAAAATGCATTTTAAAATTTGCCCAGGACCTCCAGAGCTCAGAGGAACATGTTACTGATCGTTGTTAACATTTAAAACAAAACATACAGTACTTTGTGAAGTACTACAGTATATTAC
Organism: Pimephales promelas; assembly: GCF_016745375.1. The sequence continues at coordinate 778,220 of NW_024121140.1, forward strand.
AAGTCACATACTGGCATATGGTCTGAAAGTATAAAATATTACGCTATATAAAGTAATATTAAAAATCTTTTCAGGTTTAGATTTTGAAGAACTAGTGTTGATGACTCAGGCAGTCATTCAGAATGTTTTATTGAACTGTTTTCCCTTTTTTCCGTAGGTTGGGTGTGGAGAAAGGAATGATCTGAATCTCAAGGACGGACTCTGAGTTTTTGAGTGTGGGGGTTTCCTGATTTTTAGCATATGATGTCTCTTGTAAATAATGTTGTCACCTTGGATCACTGTAAATGTACATGCACTCATTGAATGTTTAGTTCACTGTATAGTTGTATTTAAGCGTTATGGGGTGTGAACTTAACATGGCATTAAAGGGATACTCCACTTTTTTTTTGAAATAGGCTCATTTTACAACTCCCTCAGAGTTAAACAGTCGAGTTTTACTGTTTTCGAATCCATTCAGCCGATTTTCTGATTTTTAGAAGAATATCAGTAACCAGACAGTTTCTGGTCTCATTGACTTCAGTATATTTTTTTCCTTCTATGGAAGTCACTGAGACCAGAAACTGTCTGGTTACTGATATTCGTCAAAATATCAGAAAATCGGCTGAATGGATTCTAAAACAGTAAAAACCAACTGTTTAACTCTGAGGGAGTTGTAAAATGAGCCTATTTCCAAAAAAAGTGGAGTATCCCTTTAAGTACTTTAGGGGTCTGATTTAGTTGTTAAGAGTAGTGCAGACGTAAAACTGTGAATAACTACAAGTCTGCCTTTCCAACGATTGATATCAAGTTTTTTAAAAAAGCATTAGTTAATGTTAAAATTGAGAAAATCTGACCTTGTGAAAGTTCCACATGCGTTGTGATGTATATAATATTCTTTACACATTAAGAATTGTGTTTCAGCAATTACTTGTTTCAACCATTTGCAGGTTTCAACAACCTTGTTAATATATTGATCTGTTTTAATAAATAGACATGACATAAAAAAACAACTCCTATTTCCATTTTTTTTTTAACAAAGGAAATGATGACATTAAATTAAGATGTGATGCACTTCTAGCTCATTAATTAAATAAGCTGATACTCACATGGCTGCATATACTTCTGCATTACAAAGATTGGAAAACCCTGTACAATTACTAATTGTGGCGAAAACCTATTATAATTTGAAAAGTTTAAACATGCAGTCGGAAGATATAAACTGCATATTTAAAGATTAAATGTAATTTTAGGTGTGTTTTATATGAAGGGGAGGGAGAATAGAGAAGGGGAAGTGCTTTTCCATATTTTTCTGCTTTCACAAATCAATATGACATCATTCTAAAGGAATCTATACGGTTCCAGGGCAGTTTTTGTACGATCATGGTGGCCTCTCCACCAAACACAGTTTGGTGAGATTTATGGGTCCCTTTTAACCCCAGTAATCAGCAGAAACAACAGCACAACAGCGTCATGAATGAGAGGAAGGCAGAAGGTACAGCGTGCTGCGTACAGCCGCTCGCACCCTGATGTCGTCAAACGGGTGAAGAGTTCAGCAAGCACACATAAATATTTAAATGAATGTCGGATTGACAGGAGAACAAAGGGCCGTGGGGACCATTTCTGAACACCTCCTTCCTACGCAGCCGGTACAGTTGAACACAGAGAACGCCGCCAGAATGTTTGCGCATAATGAAACCAGAACAACTAAGAATTCCCCCTGCCAAGGCTAGTGTGAAGTCACTCTTTAAAGCGGGACACCGGGAGGAATTTTTTTTTTTTTTTTTTTGATAAGCCGAGATTCGAAACTACTAAAGCCTACTAAAATAAATGACACATTTATCTGGTTCCAGTGCGCTCTAATGTTGCCTGTTTGGACTGATCAGGTCATTCTATGAAACAGCTTGTTGGGGAGATTTGAAAACTAAAGTTTTTAATCATTTTATCAGTTAATTTGTTCGTTTTGTTTAAATGAATTTTTAGTACCGCCCTTCAGAAACTACATTAGATAATGGCATACTTCCAACAAGACAAATAATTATTTAGACTGATCACCCTGTTTAAAAGGCTCTTCACAAACGTACTTTCAGGAGGAGTGAACCCATCAGATCTAAACCTTGCTCTGGCATCAGCTGTTTTGGCATCCCTCCACCTCCTCAACTCCTCATCCAAACATTAAGAGTCCCACTGGAGGGTTTAGATGAAGCTGCTTCTCCGAGCCCCTCCTCTGCGGACAGCCTAACCTTATTAGCTTAAAGATTATTTGTGAAATGTAGTGTGTGGCTTCATCAGCAACAGTGAATGCTTGCAACTTTGGAATAATTGTGTATTACTGTCAAATATACAATGTTTTTAATTTGAATATATTTTTTATTGCAGTGATATATTTCAGGATCATTACTCCAGTCTTCAGTGTCGCATGATCCTTCAGAAATCACTCTAATATGTTGATTTCTGATTATTATCAGTATTTATTAACAGTACTTATTATTATATATTACTTATCAGTTAAAGTTGAAAACAGTTGACTGGCTTAATATTTTCATGAAAACTATGATTTATTTCTTTTAGGATTCTTTGATGAATAAACGTTCATTTGAAATATGAAATCTTACTGTCACATTTATGTTCAGCCTAGTTTCTTTATCATGGACTTTTAGTTTGTTTTCATGTTCATCCTGTGTTCCTTTGTTCAGTTTTCCGGCTCCTCATGATTAGATAATATGTGCCAGCTGTGTTCTATGAATCATCCTCATTTGTGTAATATATTAGCTATATAAGTTGGTCCCTCACATTCATTCTCCGCCAGATCACCGTTATGTGTACTGTACGTGTGTGTTGCTTAGCCTGTTTACCTGTCTTCTGGATTGTAATTAAAACTTTGTATTGGACATTATCTTCTTCTTTGTCTGCCTTCCTCCAACCGACCGTGACACTTACTGACCCCGAGCTTTTGAACAGTAGAGTACAATAAATGCCCTGGAAAATGATCTTTCTTGTTGGCCGATTTACATTTCTATTGTTTTATTCTACTTACTCTATTCTATTTCCCAATACAAAATTCTTTGAAAATGGTGTCTAAAATTTCCTCCGGCCCGACTCTACCAGTGATCCTGCCCAGACTGGAGAGGCCCAACCGAAGCCCTTCAGCCGCCAGCACCAGGTCCACGTCCCTGTACTGATGATACTGACGTAAAGCCTCGACACTGTTCTGCAGGAGAGTCCGGTGTCGGGTCTGAGTCAGAGTCGGGCTGCCGATCAGTGGGTCACCACACCTTCAACACACACAGACCTAAGACTTAATGAAGTGTCATAATTAGGATTGTTATTTAAAGTATCCATCCATCCATCCATCCATCCATCCATCTATCTATCTCTCTATCTATCTATCTATCCATCCATCTATCTGTCTGTCTGATTGTCTGTCCATCTCTCTCTCTCTGTCCGTCCGTCCGTCCGTCTGTCTGTCTGTCTGTCTATCTATCTATCTATCTATCTATCTACCTGTCTGTCTGTGTATTATCTATCTATGCGTCTATCTGTCTGTCTATCTATCATCTGTCTATCTATCAATTTATCTATCTGTCTATCCATCTCTCTGTCTGTGTCTGTCTATCTGTCTGTCTGTCTATCCATCCATCCATCTATCCTTCCATCTATCTGTCTGTCTGTCTATCCATCTCTCTATCTGTCTGTCTGTCTGTCTATCTATCATCTGTCTGTCTATCTGTCTATCTATCTGTCTATATATCTATCTATCTATGTGTCTGTCCATCTGTCTGTCTGTCTATCTATCTATCTATCCATCTCTCTATCTGTCTGTATATCTGTCTATCTATCTGTCTGTATATCTGTCTGTCTGTCTGTCTATCTGTCTTTCTGTCTGTCTGTTTATCCATCCATCCATCCATCCATCTGTCTGTCTATCTATCTATCATCTGTCTATCTGTCTATCTATATATCTATCTATCCGTCTATCTGTCTACCCATCTCTCTATGCGTCTGTCTGTCTATCTATCATCTGTCTATCTGTCTACCTATCAATTTATCTATCTATCTATCTATCTATCTATCTATCTATCTATCTATCTATCTATCTATCTATCTATCTATCTATCTATCTATCTATCTATCTCTGTCTGTCTGTCTGTCTGTCTGTTTATCCATCCATCCATCTGTCTATCTATCTATCTATCTATCATCTGTCTATCTATATATCTATCTATCCGTCTATCCATCTCTCTATGCGTCTGTCTGTCTATCTATCATCTGTCTATCTGTCTATTCATCTGTCTATCCATCTATCTGTCTGTCTGTCTGTCTGTCTGTCTGTCTGTGTATCCATATTATAGTAATACCAGAACTGCTTTCTGGGTTGACCAGTTCCACTCACAGAGTCTTTAGTCTGTTTTGTAATAAAGTCAGGAGATCCTCCAGGCCATCCCCGGTGTGGCATGACAAAAAACATGCAGCAGGAACATCAGCTGACCGCTCGAGGGAAGCCTGGATGCTGCGGTTGCGCTCCACGGAGCCGAGGTCACTTTTGTTGAGGATCAGGATGCACTGCTGCCTGTGAGATGAGTGCTCCAGGATGTTCTTCAAGTGTCCACTGAGGAAGACAGGCACTAGCTGGGGCTCAGAAGGAAGCTGTGTCAAGTCCACGACCACCAGAGACAGATCTGCCTGCTCCACCCTGTGGGCAGCAGAGGAAGGTCATTTCTTAAGCCTGTTTCCTGAGCCTGGTCAGCATCTTACAACCTTTGACCTCGTAGAAACAAAGTGGCCACTTCCTGTGTATTACATCTCTTTAGTAAATCACAGAATAATGCACGGTTCATTCACCTCAACAAACAAAGGTAAAATGTGATCAGGGAAAAGGCCTAATATGCAGGGATGGCAAACAGGATTTGGACACTTTTAGATGGGCATAACAATGTTTTCCGGACTATACGCATACAATTTGAATTTATGCAATAATGTTTTAATTTATTAACTTTATTTTTGCTCTATTTTTCATTTGAGAATTGGCTCTAATTTGTAATGTTTAAAAAAGAAACTAAAAATTAATTTGACAAATATAAAATGAATAAACTTGAGATAGCAGTATATATTTGATTACAGACAATAATTCATGATGATTAATATGTTGTTTTATGGGGTTTTTGGGATTTGTCTACAATTCTACACTAACGGTTAATTCTACACTACAGCATATTATAATGATTTCTGAAAGATCATGCAACACTGAAGATTAGAGTAATGATGCTTATTTTAAATATATTCTAACAGAAAATAGTTATTTTAAACTGTAATACTATTTCACAATATTACTGTTTTTTTACTGTGTTTTTGAACAAAAAAATGCAGCCTTTGTGAGCAAGAGAATTTTTTTCAAAAACATTTCAAAAAATCGTAATTATTAAAATTTTTTGATTGATTTAATGTATGCATTGCATGCAAATAAAAAATAAGTATACAAATAAGTTTAAAGGATTAGTTCACTTTTGAAAAAACTTTTGCTGATAATTTACTCACCCCCATGTCATCCAAGATGTCCATGTCTTTCTTTCCTCAGTCGAAAAGAAATTTAGGTTTTTGATGAAAACATTCCAGGATTTTTCTCCATATAATGCACTTCAATGGGAACCGGATGGTTCAAGGTCCAAAAGACAGTTAATAACAGTTTCAGATGCAGCTTCAAATGTCTTTAAACGATATCAGACGATGAATAAGGGTCTTATCATGCGAAACGATCGGCTATTTCAAAACTTATTGCAAAAATGTAACTTTTCTAAGGACAAATGCTAGCCTTGCTCTATTCTGTGAGGCGCGTTTGCAACGTCACGTAATACGTAATTACGTTCAAAAGGTCACGGGCGACGTAGCCGAAAGTACAGAGTCAGTGTTTACAAGTTGAACGCATAGGTTGAACGTGAAAACTAACTCAAACGCCGTTTACAAAAAAAGGAATTAAAAGGTAAAACAACGATGTCGGACGATTTTGATTCTGTACTTCCGGCTACGTCGCCCGTGACCTTTTGAGCGTAATTACGTGACGTTACAAACGCGCCTCAGAGAGTATATAGCAAGGCTAGCATTTGTCCTTAGAAAAGTTACATTTTTGGAATAAGTTTTGAAATAACCGATCGTTTCGCATGATAAGACCCTTATTCATCGTTTGGTGTCGTTTAAAGACATTTGAAGCTGCATCTGAAACTGTTATTAACTGTCTTTTGGACCTTGAACCATCCGGTTCCCATTGAAGTCCATTATATGGAGAAAAATCCTGGAATGTTTTCATCAAAAACCTTAATTTCTTTTCGACTGAGGAAAGAAAGACATGGACATCTTGGATGACATAGGGGTGAGAAAATTATCAGCAAAAGTTTTTTTCAAAAGTGAACTAATCTTTTAAGTTATTATTTAAATAAGTGTGAATGTCGGTTTAAAAAAAGTCTTGTCAAACGGATAATCTATCCTAAGAAACTTCTTTTGTAACATGTAGTGAAAAGTGTTTTTATGCAATCTTGCTTTAAAATAAATACCACTTGTTCTGATATTTTGTTAAAAATAACTAGATCTACAGTACAACTAAACTGACTCTTTATTTCCGCAAACATTATGCAACTAAACACGTAATGTTTGCATTACATAATCTCCAATGTTTATTCAATGGTGAAAAATTTGCCACACACCTTTTTCTAAATCTGTGAATAAACCGATCATTTCTCTTCGCGAGGCACAATGGGTGGCAAAAAATCTTAAGAGATATTTCCCCTCTACAGGCCATTTTTAGGATGGTGATATTCATCACGTTGGATTGTTTGCGCAAAAATGCCCCACTGTTTATTCTGCCTTGATTTTCCCACACGTGTCTGTAAATACATACCGCTGACGGGCGCGCCTGACGCCCTCCTGCTCCACGCTGTCTGTGGTGTCGCGTAACCCTGCCGTGTCACTCAGCAGCACAGGATAGCCCCCGATGTCCAGAGGGACCTCCACCACATCTCTGGTGGTCCCGGCGGTGGCAGACACTATGGCAGCAGGACGCTGAGCTGCACGGTGACAGAAGAAACTGAAATTAGTTCAGAAACAAAAAACAGCAATGCTCACGTTGCACCTACAAGGACAATTAACTAGATCAAGAGATGTCGGGGGGCCCGTGAGACGATTTGTTCTTGGACTTCTCAGAAGTCCTTCATGTCTCAGGATGGAGGGCAGAGGGTATTACCAAGGGAGCTCCACAAGACTTAAAACCAAGATTAACTATATTTAAATGTGGTGATAGCAAGTACACAAAACAACACAAAGTTCATATCCTGTGGAAACGTAACATCTAACAGACCAGTGTTACGGTGAAAGGCAAATAAGATGCATCAGCAGGAGCGTACAACTTTTTAGATGAGATAACACTAGGCGACATCTCCCAAAAATGGAGCTTTGAATAAAGATTTGTAAGGGTTGTAAAAAAACAAAATGTTCACCACTTTTGAAGCGAAACTTAAGGGAGAAAATATAAAGAAATGTAAATAAGACGTGTATAATGATCATAACAATTTCTAAAATGCTCCTTTGAACAATTTATAAAACGTTTTTATATTTGATTTTTCTAAATGTATTCCCCATAAATCGCAGTTCTTCTTAAAGTCATCATGAAATCAATATTATAAATATAATGATTTATTTATGTGCCTAATATAATTAAAATAACTTCTTCCTCTTGCAGTGACATCTCTTCCCTTCTCTGATGATGTTTACCGGAGTGAGGGCGGTACAACCTGTCAATCACATGACATAACAGCAATAGCAAACCACAACCATCCAATCAATTGCTTTTAAGTCCTGTCCAACAATTTTTCATGTTCGAGAAGCCGTTTCACTCGGATATACACACCTGGGCAAAGAAAATGGGCCAAGCCAAAAATGGTTAAACAAGTTAGATTTTAAATATCTTAACTTGTAAGTACAATTGTAAGGTCACCATCATTCACATGCTCTCCTATTGGTCAGTTTAATAGCTGAGTCAAAAGCTATGCTATTATGAACGTATGGCTCAATATCTCTTTTAGTTTAAATCTATGGATTTTTTTTAATCGTTTAATCATCCTACAAATGAATATTTAAATTTGATCATTCATAAGCTATCATAACAACAAACATTCTCAAAAAGCTGCAATTTTAGCCCAAAGATTAAACAAAACTTTTTCCGAGTCATTTGGTTCATTCAACGAACGAAATGAACAAATTGACTCTGAAAAAGATTCATTCATTTTGATGAACGAGTTTGAACAGGAGAGTCACGAACGTGCATCACAGAACAGAGCAAGGCGACCATTTGAGCTTGTAAAACTTAAACTTTGTCATTTTTTTTTTAAATAAGCGATCGTTTCACTTGATAAGACCCTTATTCATAGGCTGGAATCGTTTTCATCAAAAACCTTAATTTCTTTTCGACTGAAGAAAGAAAGACATGGACATCTTGGATGACATGGGGGCGAGTAAATTATCAGCAAAAGTTTTTTTAAAAGTGAACTACTCCTTTAAAAGTACCCCAATAATGCGAAGGTCATAAATAAATCATTTAAATGATCAGCTTAAGAATCAGTTAGCTGGCTATCAAACGGTAGTCCAGTGAATAACAAGTTGTTGTTTAAAACCTTAAAAGTGTTTCATTCATTAGCAAGGCACTGTAACATTGAATGTTTCCATTATCCAATGATATTTTGCCTTGTTCTGAATGACATGTTAATTATGATCTGTCTAGAATTGAATAGCCTTTAAATAAAGCACATTTAGCAAATCTTGTCCTTTTGTCTTTTGCTGCTCAGCGCTGAACCAAAATAACTGCAGATAAATCAACACAATAAACAAGTGCTGTGCTTGGCAGTTTCTGTGAGCGGATGAAAGTTTGAAGAAATATTTCACTGCTGTACTAAAACGGGTTCTATTTTTTGCCATTCTGGTCTAGTCTGGAATTAAAGTATATTTCCATATGTCTACTGGAAGGAAGAGGCCAGTTTCACTCAAGCACTCTTTGTGTGAACTTCCTTAGAGAGTTTATAAAACGTATCAATCTTAAAATCAGCATCACATTTTCATCTTAAAATCATCTATGGCGTTTACAGCAAATCTCAATTCTTCAAATACATAACGTGTCAAATTATCATACAATTTTAAGCTTTCAGTTTTTAATAGAATTCACAAATTGCTTAATTAAATTCACTCTCTACTACAGGAAGTGACAGCACAAGACGGTCAGCGTTCCAGCAGAACACACAATAACAGGCCTGATGAATGTGGGGTAATTCGGGGCAGGAAGTGTGGTGATATCCAAACATCCCCCCTGCTACTGGAGAGGTCAGAGGTCAGAGATAAACGTCATTAAAGGCGGTACGGTGTCACTTTATGAGTGTGAATGATAATACGTGCATTTATCACATTCATAACCTTCTGTCATAGAACAATAAGACACTTTTGCCCCTAAAATGTGTTTTAAAGTAAAAACATGAATTGAAAAAAAAGAACATTTTCATGCTTTTAAAAGAAGGCTTTTATGCTGCTCACCAAGGCTGTATTTGTTTAAATATATTTTAAAATGTAATGTATTCCTGTAAAGACAAACTAAAAATTGCAACTAATTACATAATGGTGCATAGTTTTTAAGAAACAAAAAGGCTTTAGGAAGGATAAAGCACATTTAATATACTTTGTAGTAACAAGTCTGTACATGAAATAAAAGCCTTCAGAATTATCTCATATGTTGTTTTGGTAGAAGCAAGCATAGTCAGGTTGCTAAAAAATCCCCATAACATTAAAAACCCTGAACACAACTATGCGAGGTAAAAGGAAATGCAACGTAGATTAAATGCGGTTTCACATATCATCATATCGTCCAGCCCTAAAACTTTATAGTTTTTTTTTTTTTTTTTTGGTCAGTGTTTATTAAAAAAACACCCAATAATGCAGAATATGCAAAGATAAATATTTAATTGATGAGTTGTTAATATATATAACAATACAAAATATATGGGTATGATTATTTTCACCTAAATTCAGCATGTTGACACAAAATGATAACTGCAAATCCACCTTTCGCTGACTTGAGTCCGGTTGTTTGTGTGAATTTCAGTGATCCATTTGCTCCTCTTTCTATAGCAGTCTGTAAAAATATACCTCCGATTTTTTGTTTTCTAGTTGTACAGTCAATCGCAAAGGTCTTTCCCACTTTATATGTGTTGTGTTTGTTTTTCGAGGCATTCACGCTGAAAACAAATACAGCCGCTCAGTCTTTTTGCCACTCACTGGGTCTCATTCATGAAACATTCGTAAATATACGAGTAAACATGCAGAGTGATTTGCACGTAAAGAGACCTTCCCGAAAACTCTTCTCCTGATTCACAAATACTTCGTAAACGTCAGATGTGATAGTGAAATGAGTGTGTGTGTTAGTGAATTCCAACCAGTCGTAAATGGGATGCGCGTGCACGTTCATTCTCAATTACCATAAATCCCGTCCATTATATCCAACTGACATCTATGTATAGGCATATAATAACATGAATGCGAATGAAAAAGAAAGATTTCTCGGATGCATAAATTGCAGTTTTATTATCAGAAGTTCATTCAAAATGCCAATTTTATTTTCAAGCGTACATAGTGGCCTATCAGGTCCTAAAAAAAGGAAGCTTGGCAGCATATTACAGATACAGTTAATGCTGGAGTTTCATCTGTTAATCGAACAGTCCCAGAAGTAAGAAGAAAATGGTTTGACATTAAGCTTGACATCAAAAAACTAATTAGTTCACTTCGGAAAAATCGTATTCAAACTGGAGAAGAACCGCCATCGATCACCAGATCTGCTATTATTGGCTCTCATAATAGAAGTAAAAAGAAAAACCGTATGTAATTTCCTTTTAGAAAACATTAAATCTATGATGGATACGGGTGGTATTGTGGGGGCAATTTTCTTGGACCTTAAAAAGGCCTTCGACACTGTTAATCATAGAATACTTGTTAACAAATTAGCTTCTTCTTTTAATTTCTCCAATGATGCCATCAAGTGGATTGATTCATATTTAAAGGGAAGATCAAATCATGTAAAGGTTCAAAATCATAAATCAACTGCTTATACAAATAATACTGGTGTCCCGCAAGGATCTGTACTTGGGCCATTGTTGTTCAGTCTTTATGTAAATGATTTGCCATTAGTTTGTCCCGATATAGAAATCTTATTATATGCTGATGATGCTGTTATTTATGTACATAGCAACACAAAACAGCAAGCTGCTTTAAAACTAACCAGTGCAATGAACTATATCACAACATGGCTTAACAGATCATGTCTGACGTTAAATGTTTGTAAAACGGTAAGCATGTTCTTTTCAAAACGACCATGTAGCGCTCCAGACCCTGACATAATGGTATTAGGTCAAAATTTGCAAGTTGTGACTGAATACAAGTACTGTATCTGGGTGTTTGGATTGATTCGAATCTGTGTTTTAGAGCTCATGTGAAAAGTATGTGCAAACGAATCAGATTTAATTTAAGTAATTTTAGATTTGTTAGGGAATCATTCAACTTTGAAACTGCTATGTTATATATGAATGCCATGATTATCCCGCATTTTACATACTGTTTGACAAGCTGGGCACAAGCTAACAAGTCTACAATTAAGTCACTAGAAAGTCTTTATAAACGTACTCTTAAAGTTTTAGTTCGGGAACCTAATAGTTTTCATACCTGTCACATTTTAAATACCCATAGACTTCTGAGTTGGGAAAATTTAATTACTTACAGTAACCTTTGTCTAGTCTATAAGATATTGCATAGCACGGCTCCACCTCCACTGAAGACATTTGTTATGCAGAGAGCAGGTAGTCATGTCACCAGAGGTATCACAAGAGGGGACTGCATCATTCCCACTCGAAAAAGTGCCTTTAGTCAGTCAGCGTTCTCTGTAACTGCAACTAAACAGTGGAACCAATTGCCAAGTCTGATAAGAGATACAAAAACTTATCGTTCCTTTACTGGTCAGCTTAAGAACTGGCTAATTGATAATCAGATATGTGCACATTAAACCACTGACTGCCTACTGAAAATTGTGGCTTGCTGGCAGATTGTCTTGTGTGATTCGTTACTTATTGTTGTGTGTCGTTTTTGTCTTTTTATTACTTTTAATGTTGTTATTATTTGTGGACTGTAAAAGTCATTTCTTGCTTTATATTTTGTTTTTAGGTTGCCATCATAATAACTGGCCAGGGACAACAGATGCAAATTAGCCTGTTGAGCTAACTCTGGCTCATTTACAGTTATTTTACTGTCAATTAATGAGCACTGTCCCTGTAAAATAAATAAATAAATGAAATGAAATGAAATGAAATGTAATTACTATATACATTTTTTTTTTTCAAAATGCTGTTTAAATATGTACCCGATTAAGGTGAATAAAAATGCAGCCTTAACGTTTAATAACGAGCAAAACTTAACGAGCAAAACGTTCGGATGTAGCGCACCATTTACGTGTGGCTGGGAGCAAGGGTAATGACCCTTGGAATTCATATAGCATATTATAATCACTTATTAGGCCTATATTAATTTATAGAATAGCAAAGTATGCCTAATCAATGACTGTGTACCACATATTCTATTTATATGAAGGTTATCATGATCATTTTGAACCATGGATTTATTTAGTTTATAATTTTTTTTTTAGTTGAATTAATCACCCGATCAGCATGGCTATCTGTTTTCTCCTAAATACAAGCTCAAGGGTTTATTTCTTGTAAGTGTAGAAATAGGACAAAAGTATTTTAATTTTCCTATATTATAGTGTAATGTTGATTAAAATATACTTTTGAAATATTCATTTTCATTTCTATAGTAGCCTATATAGGCTATATGGATTTTACGTCATAGGAATAATTATATAAATTATTATTACATTATTATAATAATTGTTTGGCATTCGAAAACACCATTGATAATGTAATGTAGACTGAGACTCTCACAACTAAAAAGATGTTTGAGCCCTCTTTATTGTCCTAGTACAAATCAATGCTTTATCTTTGTTTAACGAGCAGTTCATGGGTTGAAGCTCTCTTAATTTTGATCTGATGCATTTAACCTTAAAATGTAAAAAAAAATAAAAAATCTTGTGGGGGGAGCAGTCAGTAAAACATAAGATTATAAATCGATTGAACGCGGAACAGTTTTTCCTGAGTGAGACTGGAAAACCCGTAGTGGACGAAATCGGAGTGATAACAGAACGCTTAGAGTGCAGAGAGGAATGTGCTCTGACTCCAGTCCTGGTTTTGCGTCCGCGCCGTTAGAAGCTCAAGCTCGCAGGCAAGCTCGCAGGCAAGATCGCTCAAGATCGCTCAGTCCATGGGTAAAACTAGTCGATCACGAGTGGAGTGGGTCAACTGGTGAGGTCTTCATTCATAAACTGTCTGAGATATATTAGAAGATGTGTCTGTCATGGATTTGCACTGAACTGATTCTCAAAAATACGGAACAAAGTGCGTTCCGTATCAGTTCAATACGGAACAAGACTTTTATGTGACAAATAATACGGAACGATTCCGTATTATATGGAACAGTTGGCAACCCTAGTAACTGCAGGCACTCCGGCCGACGGTGACGTCACGCGCATACCCGCTATAGGAATCGTAGTTGATCCATACTGACAAGGGACCATGGTTTGAAACGCACGTGATTCTTAGATTAATTGCATTCAGTTTAAACATTCAAGCGATTTAAAGCCATTTGAGAGCAAGAAGAGGCAAAACAGAGCTCAATTTGGAACTCACACGCTGCTTTTCTGTGTACATGCAGAGCAGCACAGACAGCACACAAACACCGAATTCAGCTCTCTTCAGCCTCTATTTGTGCTCTTTGGCTCGAACAGACACACAGACAAATGATGTCAAAAGGCCCAGCTAGGCGAGTATCCTCAAAAACAGTCGCTTGTGATTTACGTGAACATAATTGCAAAAGAAAATGGATGAGTATCATTATATTGGATCAGTGCATTCGGGCTTAAAGTAACAGCAGCCTAATGTTCCTGCAGCCGTCTATATCATTAATGTAAACCAAACAACAAAATACAAAGAGAAAATCACTTTTGTAGCTTTAACAAAGACTAATTATATGTTAAGGTGTTCTTTCATATTTTGGATGTTTTTAGTATTAATGTAAAATGTTGGGGGGAAAAAAACTCTCTCTCTCTCTCTCTCTCTATATATATATATATATATATAGACCATTTCACAAGATGTAAACAACACTGGTCCAGAAGCACTTCCTGTTTCAATTTGTAACTGTTTTCTTTATTTCACATGTAAAGAAAACATCTTAAAGATGTTTGTTTAACTTTTTGATTCAGTTTTAAATGTTCTGTTGGTTGTATTTTATCCCAGCTTTTATTTAGTGTTAAAAAACTGAAACAGGAAGTGCTTCTGGACCAGTGTTGTTTACATCTTGTGAAATGGTCTATATATATTATTAGTATTTATTATTAATATATTATTTATATTTAAATGTATAGATTTTTATTTTTTACTAATGTATGATAATGTGCTGCTGTTGGGTCATCACACACACATGTAAAATCTGGGGCCTGAAGCAAACTCTGTTGAGAATCACAGATCTGCCTGAAGCAAGAATTTAATCTAACACTTATATTTGACGTGTCGGATGTCTGATCTTACTGAGCATGTTGAGCAGGCTGCTCTTGCCCGCGTTGGTGCTTCCAGCGATGACCACCTGAACACCGCTGCGCAGGCGCTCTCCCCTCCGCTGATCTGAGAGATGATTTTCCATATCTGTCTGCAGCTGCCGAACAGCTGTGTCCACTGCAGGACACAAAACACTCAGTTCAATGAACGAATTTATCAAATTGATGCTGTAATATTACTTTTTTTAAACTGAAATGCAATGTTTAAATTCACAGAGACGTGTGTCAGTGGGGGGGAAAGAATATTTTTCATGACCTCTATCAGTGGCTTTACAGCCCGTCTGTAACTCTCAGAGGAAGGAGACGGTTTGTGACATGTTTGTTCCTTGACGCACAAAGAATCCCTCAATTCTCCAGAGAAATATAGATATAACACTTAAACATCTGAGCAACGTTAGACAAATGATGGCAGGTACAATAACTACATGCAGTATTCTTTAGGCACAACGACTATGTCTCTCTACTGTATATGCAATGCCACATTCAATGGTTTTGAACCTTTCTCAACAGCTGCTGCGGTTTCTCTGAGGTCAATACTAACAGGAAAGTGTCACAAAACATTCTGGAAATGAATCAGTGTTTTTACCAATCCATTTGAGGAGACGTACCGTCATTTAAGATTCCGTCCTCTATGAGTTCATCCTCACTGAAGTCGATGAATGCCTCCACGTGCGCCAAGCACTAGATTGAAAACACAATCACATACAACAACTCAGTCATAATTCCACTGAATGTAGTTTAGAGGATCACTAATGCTAAGACAACAGTTCAATAAACTAGCTAGATATTTAGCAAAGGTGATGTTGAGTAACTTGCAGTACCATTCAAACGTTTGGGGTCAGTAAGATTTTTTCTTTTTTAAGTTTGTTTTAATTTTGTGATTTTGGAAAGAAACAAATTCTTGTATTCAGCAATGATGCATCACTTCGATCAAAAGAGACATTTAATATTGTAACAAAAGATTTTTATTTCAAACATGCTGTTGTTTTGAAATGTCTATTCATAAAATAAACAATCCAAGAAAACGTATCAAGGTTTACACACAAATATTAAGCAGCACGTACTGTTTTCAACATGGATAAGACAATGTCTCTTAAGCATCAAATCAGAATATTAGAATGATTCTGGTGGATCATGTGACACTGAAGACTGGAGTAATGATGCTGAAAAACCAGCTTTTAAATTCATTTTAAAATGTATGAAATAAAAAAAAACTTTCTTTTAAATCATAATAATATTTCACAATATTACTATTTTTACTTTTTACTATTTTTGATCAAATAAATGCATTCTTGGACAACATAAGACTGAACAAAAAGATGTATTTACATTTTTCTAAATAATAAAAATGTTAAACTTACTGACCTCAATGTGTTGAACAATATAGTGTATTCCCAGTTTCTTTGATTTTTTGTTTTGATCATTGAACAAACTGGTTGAGTGAAAGATCTCAAAAAATATAATTTGAGGATGTAACTAATTGTTTCATTATAGACATTATCAGCATAATTTAAGTGAAAAAGTCTGAGAAACTACCATGTTTATCAGAACATCTTACTATTTAATAAGTCACTGTTTTGTTTTAATAAAGCAGCTGCATGAGCTCCACCAGTTCAAAACATGATGATCATGTTATCCAGCACAATCTGAGAATGACCCAAAGAGCATATTGTATTTCAATAGAAGCAATAACATCTGACACAAATTTGCTTGTATGATTACTCATGTAGAAGAATTTCCTATTCATCTTACAACACAACTTTTCTTTGCTTTACATTTTTGAAAAATCCCAAAACTATGTTTATTTCCAGAATTAAATGGTTGTGAATTAAGTGCTTGTGACCACAAAGCTCCTTCCAGGAGTCTTTACACAAACCATTAGCCAACATCACGCTGGGTCCTGAGTGCTCTGACGGCTGCACACACACACCCTGCTCAGGATGTCCTGTCTGCAATCAGCATACTCTTACACACAAACAATAGATGGACACCATCCGTGACAGAGTGACAACACTGACCAATCTAGCAGTAAATTCTGAACTTATTTAAAAGACCTTAAATAAAAAAGAATAACCTCTCATATCAACACACTCGCAAGTGTTCTATTGCCTTATAAATCAAATACAACAGCCAACTCTGCCTCTGTTCCTCACACTGAAGAGAAACGAGGACTTTTCTTGTTTCCAAATAGCATATTTTTTAACTTGTTAAGTTGGAAGTTCTCCAATCTATCAATCAAACTGCATTTATTTCATGCATTACAAATATGAGGTGAAGAATGAGAAAACTGAGTGCTTTGTTCCTCACAGATTCCATACTGTAGTTGCAACATGGTCGTGAAAGTTTTCTCATTGGTTGTTGGGGTGTTTTGGACATAGGCAGTGAAAGAAATGGACAGAGCGACCCTATAGATTTCAACAGAGAAAAGTGAAGTCAATCAGAAGCACTCACTTTTTGATTGCCAAGCGCACTGCGCAGGCTCAAACTGGGCTTGACGACATAGTGACGTCGTCTAGTAGCAAAACTCAGCCACTGTGTCTTCAGCGGTTCAGATTTAAAGGGATAGTTCACTTTGAAATAATTGTTTGATATGTTTTAGCTTACCTCAAGGGCATCCAAGATGTAGGTGTCTTTGTTTCCACAGTAGTTTCAATTTTGATATTTTTAGGTCAAACCGTTCTTGTCTGTCAGTCATATAATGGAGGTCTATGGTCACCACCTCAAAGAGCATGCACAGAGAAGTCCAAATTAAACATGATTTAATGACTCGTAAATGTAAGTACACATTGATGGCCTAAGACACGAAACGAGCGGTTTATGTGAGAAAACGAACAGTATTTATATCGTTTTTACCTCTTGTAACCACAGCCACATCCAACTGATCTGAAGGCATGGGCATTTCGGTCTGCGCATGCGCTGGAAGTGATCTCTCTCGCGTGTACGTCACATCATCATTGTTTACACAGAGATTTCGGAAGTTTTATCTTTCACTGTGAAGCTCTAAAAATCGAAATCATCTTCCATTGCGATGTCCTGTATATCTAAATATGTTTAGATCTTCACAGTGAAAGGTAAAACTTCCGAAATCTCTGTGTAAACAATGAGTGACGTACACGCGTGACAGACAACAACGGTTTGACCTAAAAATATCAAAATTGAAACTACTGCGGAAACAAAGACACCTACATCTTGGATGCCCTCGAGGTAACCTAAAACATATCTAAAAATAATTACAAATTGAACTATCCCTTTAAAGGGTTAGTTCACCCAAAAATGAAAATTAAGTCATTAATTACTCACCCCCATGCTGTACCAACCCCGTAAGACCTTCGTTCATCTTCGGAACACAAATGAAGATATTTTTGATTAAATTTGAGAGCTGTATAACTACCACATTGGCTCCTAAAGGACTGCCTCTTGACGGCCCAGAAAGTCAATGAAGAAAATGTTTAAATATCCCAAGTGACTACCGTGGCTCAACTATATGTTTATCAAGCGACGCGAATACTTTTTGTGCGAAAAAACAAACAAAAATAACGAGTTTATTCGACTATTTCTTTTCTTCCTTGTAGGCCAGAAGGAGACTTCCTTAGATTTCCACGACGCATGCGCGAGATTTGCGATCTGCTCACATCAGCTTACACCACTTCAGATCGCAATTCTCGCGCATGCGTCGTGGAAATCTAAGGAAGTCTCCTTCTGGCCTACAAGGAAGAAAAGAAATAGTCGAATAAACTCGTTATTTTTTTGTTTTTTCATTTTTGGGTGAACTAACCCTTTAAGAACATCAAAATGACAATGTTCATTTTTACACCGAAGAACAGAACACAATCGCTTAGACGCCATTCTGCTCCTTTGTATCAACAAAGACGGGCTATAATGACAGCTCGCTCAAGGAGGGATGTGTTGAAACGCTGCTGTCAATCAACAATCGTGGGGGGGGGGGCGTCCGTTTTATTGATGTCACAAAAACGAATGGCAGGGGAAAACATATAAGGAGATTTAAACAAAAACACTAGATAGATGTTTATCATTATATGATAGTTTTGTACAGACACTGCCAACACACATTTCAGTACAATCAACTTGAAAAAGAGCATGTACCATTATATGACCCCTTTAAGGCTGTAATGTGTATAAGGGTGAATTAAGACTGTTTAAGACTCACAGAAACCCTAGTGCACTAACTACAGGATGTCAAGGACAGTTCCCCTGGAGCAATTTTAAGTGTTCTGCTCACAAAACCCAGAAGTTTTTGTTTGTAGCACTGTTTCCTAACCATTAGGAAACCATCACACACGTACACCACTAAACAGTTCCCACATTATGCATGTATATAGCATCTGCCTGGAATTTCCTGTCCTCTTACTGATCAACATGTTAAAGCAATTTAGGATGTCCCTGCAATATTTCGGCACAAAGGTGCCATTTTGGCCCGTGGAGAACTATGTTAATTTGGGGGTCAAACATCAAATATGGCGACATAAAGAAGTTCTCAAAATAGACGTTTTTTTTTCTTACTCGTTTAAGCCGAACTCTCCAGTCTTGGTAAATGCGGCCCAGGTCTCCCGCCATTTGTCGGAGAGCCTGTCGCCTCTGTGCTTCTGTTTCTGCATGGATCAGGTCACCTAGACCCTCTACTTCAGTAAGGTCCAACTTTCCAGCACAGAACGCCCGTCGGGTAAACTCACCCGCCTCTGCAGGCCGCAGCCCTGGCAAACTCCCTGAAACACACACAAAAAAAGGCATCTTTAAAATAAAATGAACTTTAGAATGCAGCCTCTTCCACAGCACTACTTAATTTAAGTTACAATTAAGATAAAGGCATGATATTTTACAATGAAATGACAATTTTATGAGTAAATTCATCAGCTGGATTTGAAGCTAGATTGAAAACAGATGCTGCCATCTAGTGTTAAAATGGTGACTCAACAACTATCTGTCAACTGTTTGCACGATACATACCTTTATGATCATTAAAACAAACATTTATGAAGGGTTATCCAGAACAATTGTGCGACAATAATGGTTGATTTTTTTTTTTTTAAACATACCAAGCGCCTGTAAGACTCCACTAATGACAGCAGCCCCCCCGTGAATGTGAAACTCTGCACTGTCCTCTCCCGTGAAACTACCAGGACCTGAAAGAGCAAAAAGAGTGAAATATGTCTTTGTAGGAATAATACCCAATTTTTATATTGTCGTAACAGTGTTTTTTTTTAATCTATTCTACCATTCAGTGGTTTTATGGTTGTTGTTTTTTTAAATAAATGTATACCTTTATTTAGCAAGGATGCATTAATTTCATCAAAAGTGACAGGAAGGACATTTATAATGCATGTTATAAAAAAATGTCTGTTTTGATTTATTAACTGCTGTGCTTTTGAACCTATTCATCAAAGAATTGATTACTTTTTCCACATAAATGTTAAAAGCAGCACGGCAGTTTTCAGGATTGATGATCATAATCAGAAATAATTTTTGAGCAGTAAATCATCATATTAGAATAATTACACTGAAGATTGGAGTAATGATGCTGAAAATTTAGCTGATCACAGGAATACATTACATCTTAAGTATATCTGTAAATTATATCTATATTCTGTATATATTCTTCAGTTAGGGGACTCTTCACTGAGTGCAGTCTTTGAACTTGTTTAATCTATGTTTCAACAACATTAACGCATTTATCACACACCCAGTAATAAATCTTGATCAACCTACAAATGAATTTTGGCATGAAGTATGGGGGTATGGATTTTAAATGAGGTGTCAGTTTTTATAGAAAAAGTTGAACAAACATTTGACCAGTCCAGGTTATACTTTTTTAAAATTTTCTATTGTATTTTTTTATTATTATTTATTGATTGTTATATTTATGTCCAATGTGAATGGATTTTACTTTGAATTAAATTAACACATAAAGCTCTTTAGAGATCATAATGCATAAATATTAATACACAGCCACTTTGATTTTATGCTTTCATAAAGTTCATAAAGAGATCGTAAAACTATAACGAATATGAATTGAGTGGTTTAGTCAAAATTTTCTGAAGAAATATACGATCACTTTATATAATGAACAGATTGAATTGAATATAAATATTCACATATAAATATTGGTCAGCGAAGAGCGAACATAAACAGAAGCTAGCCGAACCTGCTTGACACACTGACGTGTGCGTTAGTAAATGTCTATATGGGAATAAAAGGCTAAATTAAATGTGTAAATCATTTAAACCGATCTTGTCTCTTCAGAAAATTTGGACTGAACAGATGAATTCATATGGATTAGTTTTACGCTCTCTTTATGAACTTTTTCAAGCATCAAATCGGTAGTTGCGTAGCTGTCAATGGCGGAACAGAAGCTCTCAGATTTCATCCAAAAGATCTTCATTTGTGATCTGAAGATGAGACGAAGTCTTATGGGTTTGGAACGACATAAAGGTGAGTAATGAAAGAATTTTTAATTTTGGAATAGAAGTTAAGACTATAATGACTTTGTTGTTGAAGATGAAGAATCACCCATATTAGACTGAATGAACAGTCTAACAAGATCATGTGGGGGAAAACAGGCTATTCTGTGTTTAAAACTAGCCATCAGACCTGGAAACCACAGGACCAGACCGCGGTCCAGCAGCTCTCTGGTCTGCGGGTGAGTGATGCTGCGGAGGCTGGCGACCCGAGCAGCGGGGAAACCTCGGGTCAGACTGCGGACAGCGTGTGCTGATGCCGGACCACTGACCCGAACCACCGCCACCCCACACCTGCCCTGACCCGACGACACGGCGAAGATAGTGTCATCCTCCGGCCCGGAAGAACACAAGAGCCTCTTCACTGAAAGAGATCTACCAAACACAAACCAGTCATGTTTACTGTGCGTATTCTTGAAGTTATATAAACCCTAAATGGGTTATGAGCAGATGCAAGAGACCTTATAGCAGTTATGACAGCGGCACTTCTTCTCCAACCGCTAATAAAGTGCATGTTAATGACCTGATATACGTTTAGTGTATCAATAACCCGCCTGAAACATTGTTTACTTTAGTTACCCAATCGCTCCACGTGAGCATCATTTTCCTAGCGGTCAGTTATTCATCCCCTTCAGGCAAATTTCATTGGTCCGTGTCGTTATACGTGCAAGCAAAGATGCTTGTCATTCGCCAGCTTCACTGTCAATCAAATAAAAGTCCCTCCCCTTGTGCACCCTACAACTCTGTCCGTGTGACACTACTGACAGCTACTCATACATCTATTGAATTGTTAAATTCACGTATCAGATATAGTTCCAGTTAGTCTCAGCAATGTCTTTGAGTGTGGCATAGCCTATCTAATCTGAAATTATATTTATCAACATGTTTGTTGACTTGATTAGCCTTAATAGTTCACTCAGGAACCTTAGCCTGTTTTATTGAACAGAAAACGAGTGTAGTAGACTGCCATACTGTTACCAGGGACTTGGTAAATGTGTGATTTATTTAATGCAACATTTTGTAATTCCAATTATTATATTTATAGTTTTAATAGGCTACAACATTCAAGACTTCTATTAGAACAGAGACAGCATTCAATATTTGTAGATTTGTCAAATAGCAGACCTATTTAAATGAAGTGCAAATCTGGATATTTAAAAATATTGTATAATGTACCCATAGTTCAAAAAACTAAAAATGCAGCTTCCACAGTGTTTACCTTCTAGCTTTATTTTATATTACCTCATTTTCTTTCTCTCTTTTTTTTCTTATTTTTTAGTGGTGGTGATCTTTTAAAGAGTGCATGTTTAATTAATGAGCTTGATGAGTAAGCAAAAAAAAAATGGTTATTGCTTGGTTTAATGTCAGGTAAGGATTGCTTTCGAAAGCAATGAGGTCTAGAAACCTCTATTTCATCTGATGATCAAATCTTTAACACCTTCTTTTTTACATTCTACACTTGATTATCAGTGTATGACATTAATACATTTTTCAGTATAATTAGTGCAACCCGAATCAACTGTGTTAATGAGATCATTTGAAAATGTGGTGTGAAGTTTACAGATAACATGCTTGGTTCATGTGTGTTTTATTATCATTTACTTTTTTGAATATCTTACATTATAGAAAAGTTTAAATGCAGAACTAAAACTGGTCAATGTTAATATAATATATATCTCAATTATATCTTTGGACAGCTCTCTATCTTGAGTCTGCAGAAATGGATGCCTTATGCTCTTTTGTTCAGAGAGAGGTAAAATAGATCACTTTGATACTGAAATATTCAGCTGGGAAGATATTTTTTGCATTAATTAATAAATAATACCCTGCTTCATCCTTTCCCACAGAAATAGAGAGGGGAAAATGTGGCCGCACTATTTTAATCATTGTTATGAACATGAACATCAAGTTATTATAAGCAAGGATGCAATTAGAGCAGTTTTACTGTAAATTGTTATACTTTAGCAGGTTGACATGCTCTGTGGTGTGACATGCTAAAATATTTTTAAAAGCATTTGCTATTATTTTATAAAACAATTTAATGAGATAATATTAATTGAGAGACTATGTAATATTAAATTGGACTGTTTAAAAGCAAATTACATGTTCCCATAAACATTCATATAAACTAAAAAAAAACAAACAAACTTGGTGTTCGTTTTCACAATTTACTGGATTTAAGTGAAAAAATGTATAAGATTTTTTCTCACTTACTTAATAAGTAAAAATGTTTTCAGTTTGAAAAAAAAAATATGTATAAACAATTTTCAATCAGAAATTGCTAGTAAATTTCACAATTACAAAGAAAAGACAAGAAACCGTTGAATTAAATGAAGTTAGAAAGACTGAAATAGTATTTTCTTGTAAAATTAGCAGCCTGCTTCAGTATAAGCTATTTTTTGTTTTATTTACAATTTAAAAAAAACATTTTACAGTTACAGTTTGGCAAATGAAGGTAAATATTGTGAGAATATATTTCATATCTTACAAGTCAGACAATTTCTTTAAAAACCTTCAGCCCAAAAAAAATGATAGAGTTTTGACATTTTAAATGCTGATGTTTGATAGGAAATCAATACATCAATCCACTCATGCTGAGGTCAGCCAGCTAATGCATGTCTCATGAGAAGGTGGCTGTGTGACTGACTGAGAGTATTTGAAAGCTTAGACAGACGGAGAGAGGAGGTGTATATCTTCCCTTCTTCTTTGTCCCTCCTCTCCTCCACCATAGTAGCCTACTCCTTCTCACGCCGCAGTCAGTCTCTCCTCGCATCCCGCTGCAAACAGGATGACTCACAACAACCTTCACATCACCCTCACCTTCATTTAACCCAGCCAGTGTGTATATACACACACACTGCGCCCCATTTCTACATCATTTCCCCGTTGAAACAGCAGCAGCATGATGCCCGACGCGACGGCGACCGCTGCTGCATCTTCGGCGAGCAACATCAACATCAGCAGCAGCAGCGACAGCGAGAGCTCGCGGCACAGACACCGGGCGCAGGGGGACGCGGAGCGGCCAGAGCAGCAGCAGCACAGCGCTGCCTCTCAGCACACATCAGCGGGCGTTTTGGGTGAGTTTGGAGGTTCTGGAGAGGGCGAATATGGACGGGACAGGTGGATGTGAGGCTGGCATAAGGGACAGACGGCATATCCTTCGGGGAGAATGAACAATGCGGCGCTTTGTTATGCTGTCTGCCCCTTATGTTATGCTTCCCCGATACATACAACTGCCCCTGTTGATGTACATGGCCTATAGAAGGTCATGCGGCAGCATCACTTCAAATGCGAGACTCGAGCTTTAGTCTAGTAATGTGGGCCATGCGCTACTTTTTTGCGCTCGATTAGTCAATTTTTACGGGCCTTTGGGCAGGTTCAGGTTGTCCGAGTGGCTTTTATGGCTGAAACAATATCTGTTTTGCAATATTGTTGCTGCTTTTGTGTTTGTTTGGACGGCCTTCTTATTGTGGTTTGTTGTGAACGCATTTCCAAGAGTGCTGATATTTTGTCCAACAGCATTGGGACTTTTCACTGTTTTTATATAGTTGGTGTGGATATTTAGAATGATTTTTTAGAACTATATCTTTATCTTTATTGTTACATAGAGTCCTCAGTGTGAACATGCCCTAAGTCCAGCATAAATTCATAAATACATAAGTAGCCTACTAACGTTAGTGCAATATACTGTATATTTGACACTGCATTAGCCTGTTATTAGTCCAATCAAGCTCCTCTCCAGTTAAAATAGGCCTTTGACTTCAAGTTATGATGCAAAGGTCGCCTTTGGTATGGAAGTACCTTAGGGTCATACAAATACATTTATCCTAAGAAGACACAAGTGAGATCACACTTTGTATCAGAAATAAACATGTTTTTTTCAAAAATGGCCGCCAATGCCCCGAAAATACTCTAGAGCCCATATCTTTCCTTCTGTAGCAGTATTACCATTAAGTGACATGACATCTGACGCACAGAACCCAATGGCACTTCACTATGCGTATTGCACATCCGGTGGCACATCCGGTCTTCACTGGCGAGAATGTATATATAAATTAATGTATATATTTTAAAATATTCCTACATAGGCTATATAAAATAAAATGTCACAACCCAGTCTCTTTTTGTGAGACCAAAGATCACCTGTTATATACAGAAGACAAATTATATCTCATGTTTATCCACTAGAGACATCAGAACCAATGGCAAACGTCAGCACTAGAACTCTTAGAAGAAAAGGTTCTATAGAACCTTAAAAGGTTCTAAGCGCTACGTATTTGGAACCCCTACAATGCAATGCATGGTAATGATCACAAAATTCAAGATATTGGGGTTAAAAAATGTAATTAATCAATATCACACGAAGAGTGCCATTTCAGTTTTTATCCTCCAAAAATCAGCATGATTAAAATGCCATATTAAGTTACTACAACAGTTTGATAAACAATAATTTAATTACAACTACAAAATGTTGCAGAATAATGTAATATATGAATGAATAATAGCTTATAAATAACCTTTGTGTCAAAGGGGTTCTTTCTTGTTATTATCATCATTTTTTTGCATAAAAGGTCCTTTGCAGTTGAGTAAAGAACCCTATGCTACATATATAGAACCCTTTCGGGGTACATGAGCGCTGAGTGCCCGGTGAACGCCTGGATATCACTCCGAAAAAGTCAGATAAAATTTTTAAATGGGTGCTATCTTTATAAATAAACCACAGATTTGAGCTGTAAACAACTACATTGTCGACTGAAAATTAAAACTACATTTTGTGACACAATAACAGTAGTATTTAAAAAATTTTGTGGTTTTTCTCCTCTGGACGTTACTATTACTAATTATATCAAAAAGCAAATACAACCAGAAACAAATGTTCAGTCTTGCTTGTGAAAGATAATTCCTCGAGACCTGTTTTCAATTGTGTGGCGAATTGTACAGCCCCAAGCAGCACACGAAACAGGCATTTATCTAATTACTAGCTATGAGAAGATTGAGAAAGTTGCCCTCCGCAATATGGCGGCGTCGTTGGCGTAAGCTCCGGCGTCTATGTATTTATTATAGTAACACTGGCCAGCGCAAGATTCTGTGGCTTTAATATTTCAAGTCCTTCCAAAACGTGTAAAGAAATCAATGATTAAAAATAATATGTTAGGCTATGTTTTTGAAAAGGATTACATACAGAGCTACTAGAAATCTTATTTATTTAGGCTATACAAGTGCAAAAAAGTGCTCAGTGGATTTTAAATATTCAACAAACGTTTCGGTCACGCAGAACCTTCCTCGGTACCTTTAATATTTCCAAAATAACTTAATGGAATTATTTAATAAATAAAATCCATTTTTGTTACATTATAGTGTCACTAATGGAGGTGCCACAACATAAATAGCCAACTGGCATGTGCCACTGGATATTGGCATGTGTCACTAAAACGTGTGATGTGCCAATGCATTCCGTCACGTGTCACTTGTATAATTTGCTTTATGCTGTCAAACATATGATTTATTACATCGCTGAGTTAATGTGTACAACGTTAGCTATTATACATAATTCGATAAAATTATTTTTGAAATAATAAAGCCACAGATGAGAATCTTGCGCTGGGCAGTGTTACACTCACTCACACTGACACCTAATGGCGTGCGTCCGTGCTGCATCATGCAGAAATAAAGGTTTACTTTACAGTAATGTACGCGACTGTTAATACGTTATTCATAGTGACCCATGATAGATATATTTTGTGTGTTTCCTAGAATGGGCAGTTTGGGACTGCGAGATAAACAACAAAGTAGCGCTGGCATTACAAAACATTCAGTGGCACATACCAATCAAATAAAGACGTGACACAAATAACACGTTTGAAAAAAATATTACTGACTTTAATGCGTTTAATTGATATTTAAAATATCACAAAATTAGGCTATTTAGTTAGGATTTATATCATTACCAAGTGTAGAAAGTATGTTTGAACAGCTCGAACCCACGGAAACTGCGGTGGATTCATTGTTATGAACGCAACTAATTTTCAAAAAAGTAATTTAAGATTCTCATGATTAACATGGGAAAAACTAGCTGTTTCTGTTCATACCACACAGTTCATGTTCATTCTGTTCATAACATATTTTTATATCGATGTTGATGCATCCCAATCCTACTGTTTTATCTCATTCATGGCAGCAAAGTTCTGTTATTTTGCCTGAAAGTGTGTTCAGCAGTTTTCTCTCACTAGCAAGGAAATTGAACTCCTGGGGTGGATGAGTCTTTTTTCGTACATGTGAAGCTTGAAGCTTCTTTTAGAAACTTTGCTTGTTGTCAGTCTACTAAGTCATCTGCTCAGATTTGTTCAGTAGCCTTTTCTGCAGGTTACATACTTAAACCAGTTGGTGATGACAAGTGTCTGTATGACTGAGTCATTAAATCATTCACTCTACTAATTTGTTCAAAAGGATTCATTCAAGTACTGAAGCACTGGTTTTCTCTGAGAAAGTTGAATCTGCTTTTGATTAGTATCTATTGCACCTTTAAAGGTGCATTGCTCAAAATTTCTTGTTAAAAATAGCCGTTTTTCTAACCCATACATGCTTAAACAATTGCCTGATGGGCTGAATGAGCCCTTCTCTGATCACTGTGATTGCCTCTATAATCCTGTACAGTAAAATAAATAAGAGGGATTCGGGACGGAATTTGAGACTGGGCGTGACGTCATGTGCGTTCACGCTCGCCTGGCTATGTCTGGCAGGTTTGTGTATTTGCCGCCATTCTCCATATCAGTGAAGACAACTTGAAAACTTTAGTCAACTTTCGAAAAAAGTAGAAGATGGTTTCATAGAGACCGGCTTGTAGCTCATTCCAAACCCGCGTAAGACAAAGAAAATAAAACTTTTGACTTCTAGTGCCAGGCGTCGGAATAGGCCTATGCCATGAAAAAATTGAAGACCGGAAGTACGTCTTTTATTAGGGATACGGCTCTTTCGGTTAGCTTTTTACAATGGTGGCGTCCAATAGATACCACTGGACCAAATCTCTCCGCAACCTGCCTGAAGTCACATATGACGATGTGGTTCAGATGGTAAACTCAAGTGGGAATGCGTGAAAGCTGAGGTATGGCTGTCTACGTCCTGATGCAGAGCAATCCGGTACACCACAACAACAGCTGTGGGTAGCTCTAGCCGTTTCTAAACGTTTCTATGGTAACAGCGAGTTGGACCAATCAGCAGACGTTGCTACTATGCTTAGGCCGTGTGTCCACCAAAGCGTTTTTCCACACGCCTGGCATATGTTTTCAATTGTTTTCAATGGGAGCGCCGCGTTTTTTAAACGCCATGAGCGAAACCGAGGCGCTGAGCGTTTTTTTCACGCCGTAGCGCCGAGTGCCCAGCGTTTTTTACTGGTCGCTGGGAGTTGAAAAATGTTCAACTTTGGATAAAGCGCAGCGCTCATCACTGTCACTTACCCAGCCGTCCAATCACAGTGGAGTTGTCCAATCACAACATTCAACTGCTGCGGATATTCTGTATCATAGCAACGAAACATCTCAATGGAAAAAACGCTGCGCTGCCAAAACGCTCTCAAGCGCCCAAAGCACAGCGTCTTCAGTAGGGATGGGTATCGTTAAGGTTTTATCGGTATTACTACTCTTACCGATACCGCTTATCGATCCGGTACTTTAACGGTATTCTTATCGGTTCTTTTTGGTGTTTTTTTTTGTTTTTTTTTAAGAATTAAGAACATAATTAAACTTTATATTTTGAAATGTAAAATATAAAAAGCAAAACGAAGAAAAATATATTTTTGTTATGCAGCAATGTGCAGGCTTTTTTTGTTTATACAAAAGGACACATAAGAAAAAAAAACAAGTACAAACACAAGAATAAAATCAATCAAAGATACAAATTATATACAAAGTGCTTTAATTTCAGGAAGGTCTACTAACATATCTTGTCAGGTAATTGTTTCTGTCTGAAAAGAAACCTATTAATCAAATATAAAATAGCACTGTAGTTTATCATAGATAGAATAATGCTTATTAAATCTAAAGTTACTCATTCAAAGGCTGTGAGTGATTTTCTCTGCCTTTTGTTGTTTGATTTGCATTAATGGCTGAATCGTCAGCAGGTTTAGGCTATTAAGACTGCTGCCCCTTTAAGACCGAGTGCAGATAATGGGGACTGATACACCATCATTTTCTCCCTATTATTTACGTCCGTTTAAGACATAATTGTGTTTAAGTGAATAAACTGTGTTTAAGTGAATCTCAGAGCTGGTCATTTTGACATTTGTATGTATATTTGATAGTTAAGGACGCACAAAGCCCAAGTATATAGGTTACTTTTCTTGTCTCGTTGCAGTCCGTTTCGGAGCGTGCACCGCCTTGTGAACAGCGTCTCTTGCGCAGGTTTTTGTGTTTTTAATAGCTATTTTCTTGATCTTGCAACAGTAGAAGACAGCACTTTGGTGGACACACGGCCTTAGTATTGTGGGTAGTGTATTTTTTCCCATAAGATCGATGTTTTTCTTTAAACAAGGTTGATTTCATACAAACTTGTAGCTTCAACGGGAGCAAAAACCTTCGTTTCACAACCTCATAGCTCGTGGTCAGTCTACCTTGGATGGTTTAGACATTAGGGCTGATAATCTTATCCTTATCAAGAACTACTGTGGTATATGTGGTCCATGAGCGTGCACACCTTGCAGTTTGTCGCCAGAGGGGGCATAGTTCTGCAAAAACTCAGAGACTTGCGCAATGCACCTTTAAAGTGAAGTTGGATAAATTATAATAACTAGTTCTGTGATCAAGCTGTATTTATGAGTGGGAAAGTTGAGTATACAAATATTTAGTGATAGAATTCAAATGAAATTATTTGGTTTTATTGTTCACAATATAATTCTTTGGTATTGTTTAGGACAGGGTTTTGTCTGGGGTTCTCGGGAACCTGATGTATGTAAAATGTAAAATAATAAAATAAATAATTAATAAACACATTTGATTAAATTAAATAAATATATTAAAATAAAATAATATAATTGGGTTTAAATAACTAAATAATACGTATAACAGGACAGTAAAGTGAGTAAACTAAAAGTAATAATGTAACAATAGAAAATAAATATGTTCAAATTTATTTTACACATTTATAATGTTAATTATTCAGAGTATAAATAGGGTCTTTTATACATGAAAACATATAGCTGCCTTTTAAAAAGGATCATACAATATACAGTCTATGGCATCTAAAAGATTAAAAACCCTTGGTTTAGGTTACTTCCCTGTTACGTTTCCAACTTGCATGCGTGATATTTCATAATAACAAAACCCAACTCTGAGATATGACTTTCCCAGGTGCTCTTGAAGGCAGCATCATTTTGATGACAGTGCAAAAACTAACAAAGTAACTTGTAATACTGTGTCTGAATTGTAAGTTGCTCAATATCTACTTTGTTTAGTTTATTGAACTTTTGTATAAAAGCAATATCTCACCATTGGTATATAAAGAGAATGGGTTCGTTTGTGGTGATTTATATGTTGGGTGTAAATACCATTGTTTGGGTGGAGTGCGTTGATTTGAATGACTTTATGAATGAGTGTATCCTGGACAGTGTTATGCATGGGTTTTTGACATCAGTAGTTGGGCAGATAGATCTAACTGAACCATTAGCACTCACATCATGATGTCACTGCCTCAGTTGGTATTTCATAAGCTTAACGAAAGGCCAGCAATTTGATGATGGATGGCAATTTTAGTACCTGGTTCTGGTATCGATTTTTTTATGTTTAATTATTAGAGATCTGTTACTGTTGTAAACCGGCGGAGACGTCGCTCTAAATCTCTTACAGTGGTAAAACGGCTGTTACTGTATATTTGAACCTGAAGAATACCAAAACAGGTTCACATTATTATTGTTATGTACTGTAGATTTATGGCAAACCTAAGCAAATCTGTTTTGAAGATAACTGTTTCCTCACAGCATGACTATCTTTAAGTTTACAGCTGTCTTTAACAGCTTATGATCTCATGTTTCAACTGCAATGTTTCCAAATGACGGACATTTACATTTCGAGATGACTCTCAGGACTCAAGATGAGGTTTCTCTCTTCAACATCTCATAATAACAGCTGTTGTTATAGCTATGAAAGTGTGTTCATCCCCACATAACATTGATAAACAAATACATCATTTTCTCAGAATATGTGTACCACAGATCATATGAGGCTGAATGTATCCACCGGCCTCGCGTCGTTCTCCAC